>JAEUWP010000459.1:0-251822 GCA_018524725.1 Podaxis mareebaensis | reverse complement strand
CAATCAAGTGTCTGACGCAACTCCGTGGTTTCCTGCCAGAGGCTTACCATCATGCGCTTCATCAAATCCCATTCTTCGTAAGGCTGCTGCTCGGGCTCTTCGGTCTCCTCGGTGTTCTCGGAGTCTGCAATATTCGTAACACCCATATAGTAATAGCAGAGCTAATATGCTTGTTACCCTACAATGATGCATGGAAGAAAAGAAGCCTGATCCACAGGCTTTAGAATTAGAACACCTGAAAGGTTGCCTCACTAGCATGGAGGTGATGATCCAGGCCTTTGGTGGAAAAGCTAAACAGCCTGAACAGGCACCTCCACCATCAGAAGAAGATAACCTAAAAGACTTGCTAAGTAAACTTGGCAAGATGTATGTTTAGACTAGGGACATGACAAAGAAGTTGGGTTTCTAGAACATCTGATGAAGAAGCCATCTTTTGAAAAGAAGGTCATATTTCAGAAGCCATAGGTGACAGAGGACAGTAGTGAAGATGACCTTAGTGAGGAAGAACCAACTCTTCCTCCAGTAGAAAAAATAGACAAAACCAAGGGCTTATACTAGCCCTCAAAAGAATTACTTTCCTTATAGGAAAGTACCAGAAATGAAACCAGTAGTAGAAGTACTATCTATACCAGCCAGGTACTTTAGAGACAAGAAACCTCCTAACTACAGGCATCATGCTGAAGTAAAAGAAGGAGTTAGTATAGAAGAAATACTCATGAGATTTATGGGTAATGAAATCAAGCCAACACAGAAAGAGTTGTTAGCTGTTGCACTAAAAATCAGAGAGGCATACAAAGATATTATCAGTAAGAAAAGAGTTCCTGCCAGTGTGGCCAACTCTTTAGAAATAGAAGAAGAGGAACCTTGAGAGCACAGTTTGTCACAGTAAATACACTAGCAGCACCTGTAAAAGTCTGTGAATCAGGTATTGACCCTATGGGTCAACCAGTCCAGACTTGGAAAATTAAAGATTCAGTCATGCAGTATCTAGAAAGTCTACCCTACAATGATAGGAAGAGACAAGTATTTACTGTAACTAAAGATGACCTGGTAACTGTCAAAGATATGACTGCATTATGTGTCATTCCAGCCCTAGTCAACAGGCTTAAAGAAGAAGAAGTCTTATTAGATAGCAGCTCACAGATAGTCTCCATGTTGTGAGATACAGCTAGTGACTGCAAGTTAGCTTGGAATCCTGAGTTAACTATAAACATACAAAGTGTGAATGGACAGATAACTAGAACCTGCAGGCTAGCTAAGAATGTTCTGTTTACATTTGGAAATGTTACAGTACATTTACAAGTACATGTAATGGAGGAAGCTCCTTACTGTGTACTATTAGGCAGACTGTTTGATGTTATAACTGAGAGTCATGTTGTCAACTCAGTTGAAGGTAGTCAGTATATCAGTATCACTGACCCTAATATGAAGGAGAGGACAGCTCTTGTGATATATACTAGGGGACAGCTACCTTGCATGAAAGAACAAAATTTTTAGAAGACCTTGATGAATTCAAGAACAGGGCTGAAGGGGAGGTTGCATGTGTCATCTCACTCAGAAAAGGTAGTCAGCCCTACATCAGTGAGATCACCAAGATCTCTGTGAGTGAGATGAGAGAAGATGAAGTTAATTTACTTTATCTTATTAAGAGCTTGGAAGACTCTAATCTGCCAGAAAAGGTCTTTTAATAGTATCTTCAGCCAGAAAATATGGGACCTACTGGACCATCAGCAGTTATTGCAGTAAACCCAGTAGACAGTCCATGGACCCAGAATGACACTGCTTTGTGCTTTGTTTTTTTTTAAAAAAAAATCAACATTTATTGCACTAGACTAGCTAATACAAACAGGTATGTAATAGCAGTCTCAAGTACTGAAACCTAGTAGAAACAGAGAAAAGAAACAGAGAAGAGAGAAAAGAGAAGAAGAAGAGGAAGGGAGTGAGGGAGCTAGTAATGAGACAACCAACATGAGATATACTGTACAATCAATCAATCAGAGGAGAGAGAGAAAGACAAAATGGAAGAGGGGAGGAAAGAGGGGGCTAGCTACAAGGCAAGTGTAAATAGAAAAGAGAAAGAATAGACCCTTTAGTGAACATCTGGAGTGCCATGTAGAGCAAGCCTCTCTCATCAAGTAAGCCATTGAGTGTTGTAGTCCTCAAAAGTGACTGGTCCTTGTATTTAGTTAGTGAAGGAGAATGCTGCTGGGTTTTCACAAAAGAACTCAATTAACCAATAGATATTAGATTGAATACCTATAAGTCATTAGTAGAGGGGATAGTGGTGGATAATGTAGTCCCAGGTTTTGAGCTCTTTGCTACATGGGCAGGAAGTAATGTAGTGTCCTGGGAAGAAGTGCTGTCTGAAAGAGCCTATTGGGGTATGATCAGTTACACAGCAGGTGAAGTGTGTGCATAAGTTGAGGTCAGCACCAAGGCCCATAGAGAGCCAAGTGCCACCCTTGGCATATTTGGGTTCTAGAGGTTGGTCTGCAGGGTTGGTGAGAGGGAGCCAGTTGTGGCCCCAATATTTAGAAACATTCAATTTTTGTTTCCAGAGGGCAAGACATTTGTTAGTGTAGTAGTTATGGACATAACTAATGGATGTGTGGATGGGGAACTGTGGGTTATTGGCCATGTGCAGCAACTTAGTGAGGTTGTGTGCTTGGAGGTGAACCAACCATTTTTCATATGATGGAACTGGCCAGAAATGGATGTTGTTGAGGGGAGAGGAGGATAACTACTCTTGGAGAAGAGGAATGACTGCTAAAGTGTCCTTGTGAGCACTGTGGGGGCCATAGTTAAAAAGTAATTTCACAGAGGGAATAGAGTCTATGAAAAAGGAGATAGATGAATAGTTGCAAGAAATGGTGAGAGATATAGAAGAAAAGAGACTGAGATGGATAGCATATGATTCAGAATCAGAAGAAGTAACTTCCCTGCAGGGGCAAACAGAAGAAGAGAGAATATCAGAAGTAGAAAAGCCAAAGACTATGAAAGAAGATGTAGCAGAGAGCTGCAGATTGTTGGGGACCAAACCATCAGAGGAAACTACCAATGAGACAGGAGAAGAGAAAGAAGAGTCCCTAGCTACATTGAGAGACTGTATGTAATGAGCTTTAATATTGCTGTCAACAGGGGTAGGACATTGATAGAAGTGGATTTGGGCATCAAAGTGATCAACTAGACACTGACCCAGTTTGGCACTGGGATATAAGTGGTTAAATTGATCTATGATTAATTGAGCATCAGACACAAAGTCTAACACTGTGGACTAATTTTTAGTAGAGTGCACATCAAGAGGATTAATATCACATGTGAGGATTTTGAGGAGATGGGAGGAAGGAAGGGTTTGGAAGCAAAGGGAACAATGCTTGGCAAGTTTGAAGAGATGAAGTTGGATGGAGATGAGGCCAGTGATAGCCTCAACTCCACCTGAGGGTGTTGTGTGAAATGCACCAGTGATCTATAAGGCTGCAGACTGTTGCATTTGCTGGAGTTGTTTGATAAGACTATAGTACTAGCTATTGCAATTAAACCACAACCAGAATCCATGGCTATGGGAACCACACATGACTGATATAGGAGACATTTGTGGATGGGGAATAGACCCTAGATTGAGTTGCCAAGTAGGTGCATGCATTTGACAGTGGATAGTGCCTTGGTGGAGTAGTATTGGATGTGTTCCTTAAAAGAAAGCACCCAGTCAAAATAGAAGCCCAAATAGCAGAGATAGTGTTTGGGTTTGAAAATGAGTAGACTATCAATCAGATGGTTGGCCATCATCCACAAAGGAGAGTAATTTACACCTAGCATCATTGGAGAATTTATGCATGAAAGGGGAGAGGTAAAGAGCTGTTAGAATTGGAGAAAGTGCCAATCCTTGTCCTACACCTACAGAAGCAGGGAATGGCAGTGAAGACATATATAGTACATACCAGTGCTACCTGTACCTTGTATAGTGATAATTCTCTAAGAAATGTGAACAGTGTTAAGTCCACATTGAGCATCCATTTCTGCACTTACAATCTGCACTCATTTCTGAAAATCCCAAGATCTGATCCCAATCAAGTCTGATGCTTTTCCTGCTCTCTCTGCTCATGTTCCCTCATCAGGATTCCCTGTCCCATTGTCTGAATGGGCAGATGCACTTGCATGGTCAATTACAACCAATGCAACACATGGTGTTCATTTGTACATCTATCAGTGCTCCTGGAAGTTGTTATCTTCATTCCTCAATGTCCACTTTACTTTCCACCATGCCTTATATTATGATTTGTGTTTTTGTGTGTTCTCCATTCTTCCACTTGTAGTTCTGATATGCAAATGTTCTTTACCTGTAAACTTGCTTCTTTTGTCTTCCAGTTTCTTAGTTAATTATCTGTATCACTTTCCAATGTGTACTTAAGCATAACTACCATGTACTTCACTCCCAATCAGAATATTGACTTCATTTACCTTTCCTGACTTCCTGTTCTTCATCTGAACCTTTGGGACTCACTCCCCTCTCTGTTCTCTGGCATTGTCTATATTTCCTGATATCCTCCATCACAGTTCCAAGCAACTGAATTGGACCCTGTGCAGTATCAGAGGGGCACAGCACATACACTGAGGCCAAGGGTCCACTCTCTGAATCTCTGGAAACATCTGGAACATAACAAACAGCTGGAACTATGGATGATATAACAAAGAAAACTAGGGATGGCTTTAGATTTATGCCTGTGCAAAGGTGCCAATCCCTTAGCTGCTTGAGTGGCCAAAGGCCAACTTTGGATATACCTTGAATCAACCCACCATAGGGAGCCTGAACTCACACCAGAAAATTCTGCAGAATATTCAAGGTATAGAGCTCAGAAAACTGCCCCTCTGATCATTGGTGTATTCAAATACCTATTGGGATACATGTCAGTGGATGTCTAGACTATCCACCTGCTCCTCAATATCCAGCAGGAAAAGCACACATTGCTAGACCCTGGGGCGGGACTGTCCTTCCTTGCCAGGACCTGATGTGCTGGAAACTAATCCTGACCTGATCCCTGATGCGCTAGCCGAAGGATTGGTGGAGGCCAGTGTCGGTTGCGTAGCACTCTGAGTGCCAGGAGGTGCCAGGCCGCTATCTCACCGAATCAAGCCCTGACTTGTTCGGTTCCGAACTTTTCTTTTCGTTTTTGGTCCACCCCGTCATGAGTAGCTCATAACCGGGTGAACGCAGCTTCTGATGGATTCTGATCTAGAAACAATGGAAGATGCGTCTTGACGATTCTCTATCATTTTGCACTTAACTGCAAGTAATGTTTTACCCCTAGGTGCCGATAATACTTACGTTCAGTGATATTCAATGTAATGCTGACGGATTCCTTGAGCAACGTAAAGGACAACACCCTGATAATAAGATTGGTGGATCTTAGTGAAATCCGGAGCAATCTTAGTGGCGTGTTACAATGTAACTTGGCTCATGACCGTTATCGACCAGATATGTGCGCCGCAGCATGTTCTCCCACGCGTTTATTTGATCACAGCTTTTCAGCCAAGTCCACTAAATGAGCCTTGGTCCGTGACTACTGCCAGATTTTTCAAAAAAGTACGATGCCGAGTCATGCGTTATTTTCCGTATTCGGTCGTATTAACATCTCTTTTCATTCTCTCTGGCAGTGGGGTAGTTGCAGTCTGATGATAAGCCCATCAATTTCCGATGTGAATACCCGCGTGAATTCAAGCTGCCAACCCGGGATTATTCGTGAAAGCACTCCGATTGGATCTGGACTATTGAATTCACTTCAAAGAAGCTCGGATATCCCGACAGGAAGTTGCCCAAAATTCCATCTGTCATAGCTGTCACAGGTGAACCACGAGTTCGTTCCTCATCTAGTGCAGTTGAGTGAGGAATATACCTGGTGTAATGACAGACATTCAATTCTGGGGTGCCCTTGGGCACACGGCTGCGACAAGGCATCGAAATCTGAACCCTGCTTCGAAGCCACAATCGATGGAAATCATGACCGCGTGTGGTTATCAAACCGTAATCAGGCGGCAATCGCTAATCCAACCGACTCACTATGTCAAGGCGTTGCAACGGAGTTACTGAGCGACCGCCACGCCTGTCCTTAGTAAAGACAAACACACAGCAACAGCCCGCATATAAAGTTGTAATTCCGAACCCTGTTTTCCCTTCAACTGTCCCATTCAAAATGCTGGCGTTTTCCCAGATCCGAGAGCATATCATATATCGCCTTCAGAACGTCGAATATCAAACGTTTCTAGAGCGACGTGACGATGGTGAAGGAACGATGGTGATGCGTCCAATGAGGAGTACTTCAGCGGAAATAGGCCTAAAACAACAGGTTAGTCTCCATCAACTTATGGCTGGCGGTTAGTGTTCAATATAGCAATCAACAGTGGTACCTGAGTTCCAATAATAACAACGAGTACGAAATCCGTAATGTCAACAACACGGAACCGTCGATGTTGAGCTTGGATGGTAATTGGACAGGAGTCTCTTCTCCTCCCGCAAATCCCGGTACCACCGCTTTTCAATGGCACTTGCGAGCAATTGATAAGGACGATTCAAAGTCTCCTTTCTAGTCAGTGCTTTGCATGCCGTTTGCCGACACTTTTACAAGTCATTTTCAGTATCTACCATAATACCTCTACTTCGAAAAACTACCGGCTTCTTTATGTTGATGATCATGGCAAAGTATGTTCAATTTTATCTGTTCCGGATAGTCAACGCTTACAGAGGACTCTTTCAGGTGTCAGTCTCAAAAGAAAGTTTTACGACTGCATCCAGAATTGTTCGTAATTTTGTCTCTCTCACCTGCTGCTTAAATCGGACCAGCTCGCAGAATTGTCCAGAAGAATATCAATGGAATGTTGTGGAGGTAAACCCAACGTTACTGCCCGATCCCAAAAAGAAGGACGATCCGCGTTACCGGGTTCGCACTTTGAACGGAGAAGCCCTCTACGCCGAAAGCGATTCCAAATTAGCAATTGGAGAACGTGTCGAGGGAGCTCAGCGGCACGTACGTCCGTTGTCTTATTGCGAACGTCGCATAGTGCTCATGGCCCCTAGTGGCTTATTGTTGATAAAGGAAATGGACGATGTACCGTACAAAACGCTCAGAATAAGAAATACCTTGCCGCCAACGGAAATAATAGTCGCTGGGAGCCAGATCTTAGCAGCAACGTTACCTTTTGGGATATAGAACCCATTGGACCTTACAACCACAAGTGAGTCACTCCTTGCAAGGTCCATGCCCCGCACCCATGCCCCCCAAAACAGAATCTGCGTTGACCGTCCCTATGCAACGGGGTCAAATAACAGTTTGAAGACTACGACCTTTGCCCTCACTATGGGCAGCGGCACGGTACGTCGACATCATGCTACCAGACGCTCTATTTTGCTGATGTCCCAAAGGTTCTTTTCAAACCAATGAAAGTGAGTTGCGTAGACCCGGGCACTCGGCTTTCGTGCCAGTGTTGATATGCAACTGCTACTAGTCTGCGCACAACCAAATATGGCTTATTGAGCCGGTGGATGCACCCTTGGACGGCGACACGAACCAAGGTCGACCCGAGTTTAACCTAGCTAAAGGAGATTACAAGTTCCGGAATGAACGCCTTGCTGAATATATTTATGTCGACGCAAGGACGACGCCACCGCGCTTCGCATTTGATAACAGCGATGGCGCGAACCCGGTAACTACCCGCTCGTTCGGCCTGCAGCCTTGCTTATGCTGATATCATTCCGTCTTCCAGTTCTACATCAGCTTTAATGGAAGCAACGTTTTCATTGCTTATGACGTGGGGTTCGGTCGTCAGTACTTGTCCATCTCGAACAACGCTCTCGTTTCAAGCAATACCGAGTACTCGTGGACGTTCGAACCGGGTTCAAATTTGGCAAATCGGTACTAGTAAGTAATTGATTTACATCATATGAGTACATATGACGTACCGTGGTTCAGTATCTATAGTGGTAATTTGGCTCTGTGTGCGAATCTCAACAGCAAGGTGGTAAGCTATCAGTGTTCACCCCTATAGCCAATCCTACTCTAATAAATGCTCTGTTCCTTAGGTCTCTGTCCAGCCAAGGACTTCTACGAATGAAGAATTGTGGCTGCTCGAGTCGGCATAGTTTCTCCTTCCTTCCGAACAAGATCACAACTGTATGAAACTAAATAAACTGCTTACTCAAATTCTTACTGGTCCGTTGGATGCCTGAGCTATGTGTGATGATATGTAACCCACGATCAAACCTATCTTGTGTCTCAGTTGAGGTGCTCTTCCATCGGCGTGATTCAGACGATTCGCCCTTTGACATATTTAAAAGTAGTCAACTGGCACGACTTTTCGCAGGAGTCCAGTAGTTCTATTCTGGGGCTTTTCAATAGGTCTATTTGTGTCGAACGAGATGCCGAGCATGTCAGGTGAAGGCTAAGGTCGCGTCTGCGTCGGGAGCCGAGCGAAAGTAACTACTTATTTCACTAGGTTCACTAGAGACCGACCAAGATAAATGAGCTCCATGGAGGGTGCCATGGATTTTAAACGCATGATAACTGAATTGCAGATCCAATACAATTCTCACGCATTCAAAATCCATGGTACTCTCAGCGAGACTTTTTTATTCGGGTTCGCCTCGTGTGTTTACACCTATCGTGCATCTGTGCTTTTGTGGTCTTATCCGAGGACCCTTTGTCATTTTCTGATTTAGTACACTCACATGGCTGCACTCTCCTCTTGTCTGGCGAGCAGGACTGGCCACGCCGAAAATGTGCTCTTATACCGGAGTGTGGTAGGGGGCGTACAGCTTGCGCCTAAGTGTCCAGAGTAAATTGATTGAGCTGGCCTACAGGGTTATGATCCCGTCTTCATCTCCGCAATTCTCGGTTTTTGATACCCTTACTATCGACAATTCTCCTCGACTGCCATTAGACGTGCCAAGGAGCGCAGTCTTTTGCTGATTACTAATTACTGTTACCTTCTTGCTTGACGTTATCAACGCTGGATCGGCGAGGCTTGATATTCTATGACTATACGCACTGCCGGCGGTCATGGCTAATTGCTGATCTGTAACGGGATAAACTGTCCTTATCCAATGTATGCACACCAGTCAAGCTAACGAACTCTGTAGAAAGGTGCTGACAAAGGCCAAGAAATACATGCGAAATTTGTTCTCCTTGCTTGTATCCAGGAACAGTGCGGTTCGTCTTAGCCACCATATGCTCCCCTGACTGAATCAGGGAGTCAGCACGGCATATAGGGAGGTGAGCCCAGAGGAAAGAAACACACTCATCAAGATGCTGTCGCCATCCTTGAGGGTACTGGCAACAGTGCTGTTTTTGTTCAGAGACGTGCCACGTAGATTGGCGGTCCAATCATAGTTTGCATCTGCCTGGGATACTTGGATGATCCGCTTCACAACGTCCCCCACTGTTTCCTGCGGAAACACCCAAACCGGACTTGTTTGTCCTCCACTATTAAACATATAATAAACTTGGAAGGAGGTTGAATCCACTACAATCCAGTTTTCGAGAATGACGGGTCCGAGTTGTGAGTTACTCATCAACAGAGCTGGAGAGTACGGAGGTGACTATAGGTACTTACAAAGGTAAACTGCGAAGGTGCCGCCTTGCGTATAGCTACTTAGAGGTAGGTTTTCGTTGAGCCTTTTCATCGTAGACTTTTCAACGAGAATTTGGCTGGCGGGAGGGATGCCTGTACGGCTCCGAATAACCGCTTTTACACTTGATACCTTCTGGTCAGTCGTAAATTTGAGGGGAGGATTGATATTAATTGGTTGTCCCGGGCCAAACCTCTCGACCGGTATCGTAACTGAAGCCATAATACGAGGGATAGAGGGATCTACGCGTGTCAGCTCAGAGAGGTCACCAAAAATGCGGTGAGGGAGACCTACATGTCGATGTCACCTACAAGTTTATTGGCGTTTCGTATTGGGTTTATAAGACAAAAGCACTGGCAGGTGGTCACCTGCACACTTACCCTTTGGAACTAGGAGGTCCTGGCAGTACAGCGGCCGAGCGGAAGTTCAATTTCATATCCAGCGCTTATGTTATATCGATGATTGGTCAACGATTGCTGTCATTCAAAGAAGCCACACAGTGCCCTAAACAGAGATTATCGTATCGGAGGTCACATAACACCGGTATGTTACAACATATCAATACATAATCGGGTACGTCACTAATTCGGCGGTCTCCCACATCTTCCACAATGAATCCCACATACCATCGCTCGTGTTAGTTTCCGAGTACAGCTCAATAGATCGGAAAGTCTGTGTCCGCTTCCTTCGCCCACATCTGCGATCCTCCAATTCCACCTCTGACAACACAAGCGCTCGAGTCAGTCATTTTGGCGGGTGCTCTGGAGGACACTTGGCAGGGACGGGCTACGAGCTCATCTAAGGTAGTGTCTTGATGCTGGGTGCACCAATTCATGCGTCAATGATACATAGCAAGTGCTTACTGACAGACCTCGGCATCCGGCGTATACCGAGTTCCGTTAGGGAACGAAGTTCAGAAAGTCGGTGGCATCGATTTCTTCGTGCTCGCCCAACACATGTTTACATAAATCCCTGATCATGAATGGTGCCCGGGTAGATAGCATCATGTGGAAGATTGAGATCGGGAAATGCCAACCTTTCGAGTGGGAAGTTGAGAGGAAAACAAGGTTCACGATTGCAGCTTGATTGCACACAACATTGCCGTCTTCATTGATATTGTGACCGAAATTATGCCATTTTGATAAGGACAAGCATGTGGCACTCACTCAGAAGCTCTGTCGCAGTCCTCTGGCACAGTACACCGATTTTCGGATTAGCAATTGACGTCTGATAACGGGATTGATAGCTGCAAGCGGTCATGACTCCCACAGATCGTGGCTTCGAAGAGGGTTCAAAATTCAGTGCCTTGCGGCGGACGTGTGCCCAGAACACCCTAATATTGAACACCCATCACGTACGGTATGTTCCAGACCCGACTGCATTAGACGCTGAACGAACTCGTGATCACCGGCACCTGTGACGGTTATGACAGATGGAATGTAGGGCAACTGCCCGTCAGGACATCCGCCTTCTTTGAAGGAAATTCAACTGTCCAGATCCCATAGGGTTGGGTTCATGAAAAACCTGGAAGGGCTGCATGGCGGCTTGGATTCACGTTGGAGCTCATATTGGAAATCCTTCGGGTATATCTAACGGCTTCAACCTGTTTATGCCAGTTAGCATCAAGGAATCCGTCAACATTATCTTGAAGGTCGTCAAAACGTAAATATCATTGGGTGCTTAGGAATACAGGATTGCCCGCGGTTAAGCGCAAATCGATGAAGAATTGGTCAGGACTCGTCCGCAACCATCGTGTGGCGAGCGTGACGTCTCGCATTAGACTGGACTTGCTCCGAGTACACCGACGCGACACAGACTCAGTCGAAGTTTCTACTTTTGCTCTCTATTTCTCCAAAGTATTGTATTTGCCACATCCAAACAGTTTCTCTAGTATATAAGGGTAGCAATGCCCTTAGCATATTCTTCACGAACACAGTATACTGTATCCCCTTTTCCACTCGTGTGACATCCACCGCCGACCAGTATGGCGACATGTGTCGCACCTGACAAGTCTGACGGTTGCAGTCGCACTTCCGTAGCGTTGGGCTGCAATCATCAGCTCTGCGACAAACACCTCCGGGAGCTCATTCGTGGTCAAGTCCGTGCTTCAAAGACTAGTATCAAGTGCCCTGCTTGCTCTAAAAACATAGACGACGCAGTGGTGATAAAGTGGATCGATGAAAGAGATGAAGCAAAGTAAGAAGCCGGGTTTCGTTCCATTCCTTCCACAAGCTAGACACCCTGTGTATTTCATTCTAGTTTTATATATCTCTGCCTGAGGGAGATAGGCATGCACAATACAAGTCTCAACTATGTTGAGTGTACCAGATGCAACCATTTGCAATTTCACTTGGGTTCCGGTACAGCAACATAGTTCTTCTCACGTGTCTTGTCCGCTGACGACATCTTCTCTAGCTGCAACTCCTATCGTATTCTGTGAACGTTGCAAAACACCCTATTGTTTCAAGCATAAAATAATCTGGGCAGATGGTCACAACTGCGAGACATTTGGGAAAGATTTCAAGCTTGACCTCTCGAACCGAGCATGTCCCAAGTGTGGGACGTTCGTAAGTTCTTTTCATTGTTTTAACGACCTACGCCATTTACCAAGCGATGTACAAAAAGTTGCACAGGATTAGTGGGTAAGGCAACAAACTATTGGTCGCCTCCGTGTACTGAAATTCCCTGTAGTTGCAATTACTTCGTATGCCCAAAGGGTACGTCGTCTCCCACCAATATGATATTCAAACCCTCATAATATCTGTCAGTCCAATGTAAACATGTCTTCTGTTTCGTATGTCTGGCCGATTGGAGGTCTCCCCACGGCGACCACTGGCTGTGTCCCACGCCGCCGAAAGGATACGATAGGAAAGGAAACATCGTACCAGTATGAGTAGAGGAGAACATACTTTAATATCAGAGGGCGAAGTCGACTCTATGTCCTTCATTTGCTATGAGATTTTCTGGATCTGTAACGGGAATATACATCTATCCGATTTATTCTGTGATCTATTGTTGAATCGCGAGGAACCTAAGAAGGAAAGGCGGTGTCAACATTCGACCAAAAAGTATTATGTAGTCCAAAATAATTGCGATGAGTATTTCCCGGTCAGCCACCGAGATCCAGAGATCGGCCATTGTCAACATAAAACCTGGACGGAACCTCATGCTGTAATCGCACCCCGGCTCGATTCTTTTAACCCCCTCTACTTGTAAGTATGCCAGTATATCTTCTTCCAGCTTTAAAGTATTCTTACCTTGTATTACAGTCCGATGACTAGGATCAAAATAAATATCATCAGGTTTGCTACGGGCCAAGTAGAGATTTACCCACTTCTACAGCTCGAAGTGGACGATGAACACAATTTGGAGCGTGTTAAACAGATGATTCGTTCGAACAAGGGATTTCTCGTACCACAACAGCTCCTTGTCTATTATAAGCAGGTGCTGGAGAACGGCAGGACTCTGAAATCGTATGGCATTGGTGATGGTTCCAAGATTCTATTGAGTAAGTGTAACGTTGGTTGTAGAAATTGATAGCTGGGTGCTCATAAGTCCAACTCGCCGACTTTTGTATGCTAGTTGTCCGGAGCCGTTGTGCTACGCAGATCTCTTACCAGTTTGGGACAAAGGCCGGTTATCTCCAAGCCTGGGAGGGAGAAACGATATCGCAGATCAAGGAAAAGATATTCAAGAAAGAGAACGTGGCTGTAAATACCGTTTCCCTCAGTCAGCAAGATGGCCTGAAGAGGCTTAACGACAAAGACACTGTCGCATCTTCGGGGATCACCCTAAATTCAATTATCACTTGTACTTAGTACGCTTCTTCTCCTGAATGGCATGCCGCAAAAGTCTACGATGCAGGCGAATAACCGGGGTCGGGCACGGCGAGAAATGTGGAAAGCCCCGTTGAGTATCGAAGCGTAGCGATGCGTTATATGAGTCTTCGTAATCCTTGGCACTTTTTAGACCGCGTATCTGACCTGATAGACAGGTAGGGACAAGTATTCGAGTAGTCTTGAAACCTGTGGTCTATTGGTCGGAACCGTGTGAGAATGAGATATGGGTAGGTTCACACCGCACTCAGTCCGCTCTCTTCCCCTCCATCTTCGTATGCCCGTGCGTCTCAATAACCGTCTCTTCCCCGCAAGATCATCTATACTCAAGGTTGATTATTCCCTACAGTAGCATCGGTCCTACCACGCCACCGACCCGTTCTATCCTCGGTTATTGACACATCTGTACTCGACCACGATTCCCGTATCACAGGATTGCCGTCTTATTTTCGCCATCGCCTGACGACGACATTTATTACTCAGATGGATTGTGCAAATCAATTCATATTCCTGACAACGGCATAGTTCGCCATATCCCAGATCCAAGTCTTTACTGGAAGTTGGGTGTGAACGTTCCCACACCGCTCACGTGTTTGCCCTCCCACTTTTTCAGGGGCAGCTTTCTAATGGAAACTGATTTAGCACTAGCGTCCTTGGTAGCTTCAGGAGTGGGCTAGCTCTCTTCCTGTGTTGCTTACCTTATTTCATCAGGACATGGATCAAGACAATAAACTAGCTCTCGGTGATTATCTGCGCTACGGTCGGCAGATGATATTGGATGGTTTTGGTCTCCCTGGTGGGATATCCTTGATTGATCAAGCGTTGGACAAATTCATCTCACACCATCTTCTATTAGGACAGCTGAAGTTACAGAGAGCGTCAGTTGTAGTCGTTGGTGCTGGGGGTCTTGGCTGTCCTGCTTTGCAGTATCTAGCAGCTGCTGGCACAGGTTCCTAAGGTCGCTATTCCTTCCCGAGAACCCTATCTCACATTTGTTCCTATAGGAAGAGTTGGTATCATCGACCATGATATCGTGGAGATATCAAACCTCCAACGACAGGTCTTGCACAATGAGAAGACCGTTGGGATGTACAAGACAGAATCTGCCGCTCAAGCAATCAAACGGTTCACTCTCCTCCATGAACGATCGTCAGCTCCTCTTGACTAATGCCTTTTCGCCGTGTTATTGTAGGCTAAATTCTCGGATTAAAGTTGAATGTGTTTCGGAAGCGCTCTCTCCGTCTAATGCAGTGTCACTCCTTAAGGATTACGATGTCATTCTCGATTGCACGGACAACCCGTCTACACGCTATCTCGTCTCTGATACTGCTGTTTCCCTTGGAAAACCCCTCGTCAGTGGCGCAGCCGGGGAGTATGAAGGTCACCTATGTACCTATAATCTTGGCAAGGACGGGTTGTGCTATCGATGTTTATGGCCAAACCCTCCCTCTCGACCACCACGTACATGCTCGGAGACTGGCATTCTAGGTGTAGTAACTGGGGTTATCGGCACTCTCCAAGCACTCGAAGCAATCAAGATCATCACAGGATTACACGGTACGGTTCCGAATGCCAATGGAAGTTCTTAGTTCATTCTGACACCATTCAAGATCAAGAACCAAGGCTGCTGACTTTTTCCGCTCTCAAGCCAGTCCCATTTGAGAGTATCAAGGTCCGCTCGAGTAAACCGTTATGTCCGGCATGTGGCACAGAGGGAGGAGGGATCGGGGAAATACAGAAAACTGATTATGTGCAACTTTGCGGTGGCCCAACACCGGACTGGGAACAACGGGGCCTCGTGGAAGGTGCTCTCGGACTTCGCACAAATGCAAAGGTAAAAACAAGTTATGCCATTCTTCTGCGTGATGCTATCTACCGAGCAACATTCATGACCAGGAATTTAAGCACGTGTTGGATGAACACGAGCAAATCAATATCATTGATGTTCGCTCCCCGACAGAATTTGGCATATGCCAGATTCCTGGGTCTATCAGTAAGTTATCTGCTATGTATTATTGGTACATGAATTGATACACCCAATATCAAGACGTTCCTTTAGATGAGCTCGTAGCCAATCCTGCCAAGCATCTTCCAGAGAACAGAGCCATAGAGACATATATTCTGTGTCGTCTAGGCAATGACTCTCAGATTGCCGCACAGGCTCTGAGAGAATCCGCGCAGACCTCTGACTCGGGCAATCGTGTGATCAAAGACGTAATTGGAGGGTTGCAAGCATGGGCGAAGCAAGTGGACCCGAACTTTCCGATCTATTAAGCAGTAGTTGGAACTAGCATGAGCGATGGTATACGGACTCGCTGTAGAAATCGTCGAATCAGGTTATGTACTCGATTATGTATTGAGATATACGATATTTCGGTGTTATCTCCGGTATGATGATCTTTTGTTGGGCGCCGAACTGCCTTCTTTCAAGTGACAGGACTTACTGATTATCGATCCAACAGAAGCGCTGGGTGTGGAATTGCCATCGGCGGACATTGAAATCTCAGTGGCGAGCCGGACATTTCTGCTTGTCATTTTCTCGAGCAGCGGCGAACCTTCACTTGACCGCTGCACTGCCAGAGCCTCCGAGCTCGGAAGAGCCATTATGCGGATGACCACCTGCCAGTGCTTTTGTTTCTCACCTAATACAAATTACCAGCAGGCTTGTAGGTGACATCGGCATGTAGGCCGCCTTTGCCGTATTCTGATGACCTCTCTGGACTAACACCTTAGGTCCTTAGGTTCCTCGTATTATGGCTTCAGTCACGGTAACGATCGAGGGGTTTGGCACAGGACAATCAGTTATTATCAAACCTCCCCTCAACTTCACGATCATTCAGTGGGTATATCAGACGCGAAGGCGGCCATTTAGCGGCCATTCGGAGCCAGCCATTATATGCGATTACAATGGCCAAACAAAAAAAAAAACTAACTGCTGGGATAGAACAGGAAATAGAGCAAATAATTATGGTAAATTTACACCTTTCTTAGAGTTTCTTCCATAGAACAAGATATTCGAATCCAGCATGATACGGGAGACTCTCATCTGGTGCTTTCTCGATTACTCTCTCCCAATTTGGCCCTAACACTTCGATATAATGCTCCAACCGAACGAAGAAAGGTGGTCCATCATCACGGGGAGGGTTTATGGGGAAGATGAGAGTGATAAGAAAGCCGCCTGACTTGACCAGTTTATTCATTTGGCTCCCCCAATCGGCACGCATTTTGGGAGGGATGGCGACAAAGAACCTATAGATCCATTGATCTTTCCTGAGCCGAAGTCACTCTTGTGTAGACTTACGTATAGTCATAGACCAATTCGAACAATTCACCGTCAGTGACCGACAAGTTAAAAAAATCAGCTTCTCGGAAGGTGACTTTTCCAGGAGACACGTCCGGTAACGATGCAAGTAGACTGTACCAGGGATGTCAGGCAAGAAGATAATAAAAATCCATCATCAACAAAAGACGTACTCATTGGCACATTTAATGGCGGTCGGAGAGATGTCGACAGCCAGGGTATCAAGACCAAGGGTTGCAGCGATGAAGATGGGATCATAACCCTGTAGGCCAGCTTGATTAGTTTACCCTGAACACTTTGACGCAAGCTATACGCCCCCTACCACACCCTGGCACAAGAGCACGACCACGACGCGGCCACTCCTGCACGTCGGACAACAGGAGAGCATGCAAAGGTGGTTGGACAGCACCAAAAGTATCCCACGGCACTATGTCGTTTTCCCTTCAGGCGATTCGTGGTTAATTAATTATAGTGCAACGAAATGCGACAGCATTATAGTCCTCACCAAGCTTTCTCCCAGCCTTTTTCGCCTAAGTCCCCAATGAGTTGCCTAAGAGTTGTGGTTTGTTGCTCTATATCATCTGGAGCCATGTGAATCAGGAAAAATGTGCTGAAGTGAAAAGAGGTTAGAGGAAAGGCTATGCGCCGCACCTGGCGAGGAATGAGCCAGGTGCGATTTCTCATGCCCAACGTGACCGTCACAGGCATTAGGTTCAGTAGGGTAACCCTATACTACCTTTTCCTTTGCCTACCTATCCTGTTAGACTCTGAGCTATATCATTGGCTCCTCCCTCCTTTTCTTTTAAAGAAACTGAAACCACTCTTTTCTATTATCATATCATGCCAAGGCAAGCTCAAGGAAATCAATGTCCTCCAAATGCACTGGCCTCACAATTGTGCAAACACCAACTTGAGTTCATTGCAACAGAATTCAGTGTCCCACAAGAGGCTCTTGGCCAAGGGACAGCTTTGGAACTTAGGCATGAAATCAAGAGGCATTTTGAAGCTCACCCCAAGCTACAAAACAACCCCCACTACTGCAGACTATTCCCAGAGCAGAGGGGACAAGCTGCCCAACTGTTACAACCTACAGATCTCACATGAGTGCTGATGTGAATTGTGGTCCTCTTTCACTAATGATCTTCTATGGGATGCCATGGAGTTTCCAGATATGATGTCTGTAGATTCTTGCTAAGCCCATGGAGTCTAGGTTGGTGTTTGTTGCAATTAGGTGTTTCATCTTGGTGAATCTGTCCACAATGACTAAGATGGCATCTGCTCCATTTGACTCTGGGAGTGGTCTGATGATATGCCCAAAACAGAAACATAGGTGAAATGATACAATTTTTGTCAATAAAGCTATGAAAATAACATAGCTACAGAGACAGAACATCTCCCACATGTGGCAGCTCATTGATTAATTGTAAGCCTACAGGGGCTTACTTAGAGCATTTGACCTTACATTCACACTGAAGTACTACAAGCCTGATTTATTGGGTGTACTAAGATGAGTGGTATAAGGTCAGCTGTCCTAACAACAGCTGACAATGAGATTATAAGGAATGTATTTTTGATGGATTGAGTAATCCATCAAGGTCAAAGACAAACAAGAAAATAAATGATTAATTATTAACAAACAACTCAAGATAATCCAGAACAATTGATAATATGACTGTAAGGGCCTAGCCCTTACACACCCCCCATTGAGACTGTAGAATACAGTCAAGGAAATTGAGACACAAGTGGTGCAGCTACTTGTGGTAGTGAGTGATAGACAGGGCACATATAGTGCCCAGCTGGCAGGGTAGATTAGTATGAGGTAATGGTTCACCTTGTCGAAGGGGTAAACTGAGGTCAACTCATTCATGAAGGTAATGAGGACAAGCATGAGCAGGAAGAGGCAATCAATGAAGACTCACCAACAAGGTCTTGGGATGAGGGGGTGGAGGCATTGGCCTCAGCCAAGAAGGCAATGGGGGGTAGATCAGATGCAAGGGCAAAGGCATTGGCCTCAGTCATGGTTGTGTCCAGTGATGGATGGTTGGCAGCAATGGAGGTGGTTACAGAGGTGTTGGTCTCTGTCATTTGGGTGTCCACATTGAGAGCCATTTCCTTGGTGCTGACCCAGTGAGGGTCAGTGCAAGGGGGTGGGCCAGCTGTAATTGAGAGGGGGGCAGTTCCAGCAGGCATTGAGGGTATTCATGGTTTTGGAGGAGCTGGAAGAATGGCAAGGCTCCTGCTAGTAACCATCCTTGGGGAACAAAGTGCTCCCCCTTGGTCTGTTGTGTGTTCTTGTACTCAAAGTACAAGAACCAGTTAATGTCATTGTGAGTGGGATGTCTCCATCCATCCCACTCAGGAATTGCTGGGGGTTTGTGATATCAGTCGAGATACTTGACCTGGCAATTGTCATGTTTGTCATATAAATCATGGTGCAACTGGTCACCATGGTAGGTGTGGTTTAGCCACCACAACCCAAAAAGGTAAGAGTGGTCTACCCATGAAATGGGTATACCATTGCAGATGAGAACATGAGCCACATCATTGAGGCTCAGGTTGTGGGATGCATATGAAGTCATTTCTAGGGGCCATATAGAATATACAGGCCTATTCTGAGGGGTGAAGGTGCATTCTGAAGGAACATGACTGTTGTATAATGTGATGAGTTCACAGTAGAGGTGCAGGGTTGCTACCAGTACTGTGAATAGTTACACAAACCTTTGGGCAGTGCTTTTATCATCAGGGCTCAAAGCATGGCCCAGGCCATATCTGAATATGCAATGGCAGTACACAAGCTTCTGCCATTCAAATGCAATGCCATTAAAGGCATTGCATGTGTTGGAATTTCCATGTATTAGAAGATATTGACCTAAAAGGTCAATATTGAACAGTTGCAGTCTGGAGGGCATTGGTAATCCCTTGCCCTCATTTTGCTTGAGGATATTGCATGTGCTGTGGTCTTATATAGCACACACAATAGGTTCTAGCCTGGTGATGTATTCCTCCTGCATCCCAGGTGCCAAAAACTTGGGCTCATAACCCTCAAGATTCAGTATGAATTCCATAGCATCATTGTGATGCTCTGGAAGAGTTGAAGAGGTAATGTGATACAATTCTTGAAGCAAGAAATATGCTTCAAACCTGCTGTGGATGTTGATGTGGCAGTTGTTCATAAACCACCATAACTGAATTACCTGTCTTGGGATTGTAGGTAGACCCTGACCTGCAATGTAGTGGACTGTACCCTTCTTATTGTTGTGAATGAACTCCTTACCTTGGAGTTCAGTGTTTGCAGCAAGTCAGGCATTTGTACCAGCAAACACTGTGTTTATTTGCTAGTAGTAGTAGACATTGTGTGACAACATTCTGTGCATGAAGTTGTCATGTTCTTGAATACTGGGTTCAGTTCCCCAGAGTCCCCAGAAGTTGGGGACTCTACCTCCATGGCTGATGAGATCTGATATATCAGTGCAGTCATTGTGTTATTTGACAATGGCACCTTTGATTTGCTCTTGTTTTTCTTACAACAATTCTTTGTGGAATTATTGTCATTACTCAAGTATTCCAGTCCTGTCCTTTGGACTGACACACATGGAATGATTAAAGACAGCCATGCTGTGTCCAAGTAATGGATGCCAGGGAGACAGGCAAAGGTCGTTGTGAGTATCCCATTCAATTTTCTGGAGGTAGAAGCAGATATTTATATGTTTGCATTATTTCTAGGTCATTCTTTGTACTTGTTATTGGGCATCTCTGGGATATCCTTACCTTCCTGTATCCTATACCCCAACAATCAATGATGATAGTTCAGGCTGACGATTGCAACATCCCAATCACCTTGGTCACACATATCACTACCAACATGCACACAGTTCCTTATCCAGAATGCCTACTTTTAGCCCATGATACAATGTTTCCTAGGTATGATGCAGTATGTAGCTACAACCTTCCCTAACTGTTAAGCTACCCTGTATTCCATTCCCTAACAATGTCTTTGTGCACTGAGTTCTTGCATTTATTGATGACGTTTAACTGAATTCAACATATTGAAGTGGCTTCAGGAATAAACTGTGAAAGACTGACTTACTGCAATCATTATGTGCAAACTGGAGGCAAAGTGAAGATTGGGCTAACATCTAGTTCTCTTCTCTCCCAGTTATGGAGGCTGCTAAGCCACTCTTTATCATAGAAATTGCTTGGTGGTCCTGGAGGTGCTTCATGATGCGTTTTGGTAGCTTGTTTTTGTGTGATCCTCTTGCATGGTGGGTTGCCTGCATGAGTACCCCCATACATGTTCATAATGTTTCAGTCCTTGTCTATTATTTGAAGTAGTTGGGTCACCTGCTGGCTCCTCCAGGAAACATGCTTGATGTAGTAGATTGGGCAGTTTGTGTCATCCCAATTGCTTTCATCTGAGCTCATACCCACATGGTTGAGGATCTCAACAGCTTCCCTCAACTTGACCCAGTGGGGGTCATCTTTGTGCTCCACCACAATAGACCAGCATGTTTCCCATAACTGTGGAATGAATGCAGAAGTTACAAGTCTCCCTGAGTAGAAGACCACATACCTTATGGCACCTTGTGGTTCTCTGCTTATTCTGCAGTTCACTTGTTTTTGATTTTGAAAGACAGTCATTTCTTGCATCCAAGTCCTCATCAGAGCCTATCTTCATTTTCAGGCTCAGTGACTTGAGCCTCTTTAGATGGCTAAAGAAGTATGTGGAGACCTCCTGCTGCAAATGCTCATCTGTAAGATATGCACTGTCTTCAACTTTGGCAAAGTGGTCAAGAAATAGGTCACAGAGCTTCTTGTTCCAGCCAGAGAATATATTGTCCCAATGGGGTCACATTGGATTCAAACAGGGCCAGCATTGTTCATTGTCTTTGTTCTTGTCAAATAGCTTGACTTTGACTGCAGAAGGTGCCTGAACAGAACTAATATCTTGATCTTTTTTGATACCTAACAGTTGATTCATTTGACCATGCCATGCAGTCTGCTCAGCTGAGTTCAAGTCTTCCTGAAACTCTGGATGGCTTACCTGTTTCTTAACCAAGTCCATATTTCATTCCTTTCACAGCAAAGGTTTGAAATGAGTGCTTGTAACCTTTCATGGGACCCTGCTGATTGTGCATGAAGTGGAATGATCACAATCATAGCACTCATTAAGGGAGGTGATAACATCAACCAGATGGTCAATCTTCCTTGCTGTTGCCTTGGTCCAAGTTCAAGACCATATAACTATGAGAAGACTGCAGAACATACAATATCACCATCATGCTGCATGCTTGAGCTCTGAGATTTGTAATTGGCTTGAGAGGGCTGACAATAGATGAATTAGATGTTGCCATTGATATATGTGAGAGTGGTTCTCACGGGATTGTCATCACTAATTACATTCATGCTGCTGTCATCCTTGAAGTCTATGGCAATACAGAGTGCAGCCAGGTTTGAGATGGAAGAAATATTTGAGGCCTGGGAGGCTTCTTGTCATGCACTGTTTGCTGTGTGTGTACTATCCAAGGCACTTTCTCTCCTTGAGTGGTGGGTGGTGTTATATTGCACTCTTGAATGAGTGGCCTTATTTGCCTAAAGGTGACTTTGCCTTGTATGACCCTGTAAAAGGTATGACTATTCCTCAGGTCCTAAATCAGCAATGAATGCCAGCACCTGAGGAAAACTGCTTACCAGACTGTCTGGCTTGGAATCAAAATCTGAGGAGCCATTATCAGTCAAAATACCATCTAGATATTCCTTGCCTTTGGCTTTCCTGCCACTCCTTGGTGCAATATGAGTGAGTTGAGTGACTGCCTTTCATTTAGGCAGAGGTTTCTGGTGTGCTGAATGAGTCATGACCTGGGGGTCCATGAAGAAATGGGGGACTTACAGGAATTTTGGTCTCCAATTCAAAGTCTAAGGAACCTTTTTTACCACTCCTGGGTGCAATTTGCATGAGTCGAATAGCTGCCTTTTGTTTAAGCAGAGGTTTCTGGTGTTCCAAACAAGTCATGACACTCAGGGTCCCTGAAGAATTAGGAAACTTACAGGAGCTTCTGTCTCTGATTTGAAGTCTGAAGAAGCTTTATCACCTGTTGCACTCAAAGCATGATTTGGGTGACAGGGTTTCTTGCCTCCCTTCTTTGGAGTGGGAGTTAATCATGGGGCCTCTTATAAGGGTGAAAACTCACCAAGTGAGCCAGTGTGCTATGCACACCTTGGCTGCCCTCAGCCTGAATGTCATCCAAATAATTGCTACTAGTCAGTTGCAAAAATGGTGTTATACTGGCACCACCCTTCAGGTAGGAGAACCTGGTCAATGGGGGTACTGCTTGCTGGATGGGAGACATTTCAGGTTCCTGATTGAGATTAGGATGATGTTCATTTATGAATCAAATTCAAAACTTACTGGACTTCCACTGTTGGAACTGCTGAGTCCATCTATGAGGTCAATAACTTCCATTTGCTTGATTAAGTCCCCTGTTTAATCATTGTGGAACCCATCATCCTTCTCTACTATGGGCTCCTGATTCTGTTGCAAATAAAAAGCCTGCTTGGGATAAGGTTCTTGGACAGGAGCTGAGTGTGTTTTGTGTGTTTGGTGAGATGAAGTGGGGGATTGAGCAGTGGACAGGAGTGGATCACTGGTTGCTTGCATCACTTGATCTTCATCACATTGCTGAGTGGTTCCCTGGTTAGCAGCAGCTGGAGGGTCTTCATGAATGAATTCAGGATTTTCAGCATCCTAATCATTTTGTGAATGTGCTGTCACATCATTGGCCAGATCTTGCTGTGTTTTTTGTGGGATTGTGGGTGAGATTGATAGTTTAGTATCAACCTGGTGACTGTGGACAGACTATGAAACTCACCTGTCTGAGTTTCTTGAGCTGTGCTATCTCCTTCTCCAATTGAAAAACCTCATACTGTCACAGAATATAAGATACATTTACCAGAAATCCAGAACAAAAATTTACCTCAGACTGTAGGGACTGTATTCTCAGTTGTTGGTTTCTCTGTCATTTTTGCATGAACATGGGGTTGACAGCAACAAGCCTGACCTTTGGGGAGATAGTTCCATGGGTCTGCAACAATATTTAAGCAACTGATTTGTTCATCATCAAACAACCTGACCTCATTTGATGTAGAGGCAGAAATGGCCCTATCATCATACTTAGAGGCTGCTGAATCTGGTCCATGCTTAGACAGCACTGGATCTGGTGCATGCTTAGATGGTACTGGATCTGGCATGTGCTTAGATGGCACTGGACCTGGCATGTGCTTAGATGGTGCCAGATCTGGCATGCATGTAGAGGGTGCTGGATCTGGCATGTCCTTAGAGGATGCCAGATCTGGCATGCAATGCCAGGGAGTTTGTTTGTGGATAGGTTGAGATGTATTGGTGGAGTATATTTGTGGCACTGCACTGATGGCAGGCCCCAGGGGTGTTTCAATCAAGTTTGATGTCTAAGGTAGTGTTAGCATTAGTTTTTGGGCAGTTTTCATGATATCACATACATGAGGAGCAGTACCAGGATAACTTGCCATCTCAATGTATTTGAAGTTGTCAGGAGACTTTGTTGTAGAAAAATGTGGTGAACTTGGAATCATAGATTATGGTGTGTTATCTCTACAGAGCAATATATACCATTTCAAACAATAAAGGAAAGCAACAAATTGTGAACAATACTTTTAATTATCAGCTCTCCTCCTGACCATCCACCAACATCTGCATCATTCATTAGCTGATATCAAGAACAATGAAAGTCTCAGCCCACCTTCCAAATGTTGGAGGTTATTGTCTTGTCTTTCTTGTGCCTTGCTGCTTCTGATGTGTTTTTTAGGTGGAGCTTCAATACTGAGTGAAGTGGCCAGTAGTCTTTGTATTGTTTCATGGTTGGATATTTTTTAATTACCTGTCAGTGATCAGATTCAGTGCCCATTCCAGAAAGTGATATGGTGATCTATACCATGGCACAGAATTGTGTCATCTTCACAGTATCCTGGTAATGGTAGCTTACAGTAGTATCCAGTTTCTTGGCTGCTAGCCCATGTATGTACTTCTATATGTCCAATCAACTATAAGAACTTGCTCATGTAATAAAACCAAAAACAACAAACCTGAAATTGATTAAAACTTGTTTTTGTCCACCCTCCTGCCAAGAGAGCAGCTTTGATGTTGAATCCACCACTGTTGGGATGCCCTGCTTCTCTGGGTGGCTTTGGAATGAGGTTCACAATGTCCTTGTTGGATTGGCTAAGTACGTCTTCATTACTTGTCTCAGACATCAGAGTTAGAGGTGATGAAGGTTCCAGATCTGGATTAGGGGAATAGCTGAGTTCACTCAGTGCATCACCATCCACTCACTCCACATTGGGGCTTTGAAATTTCAACAGCATGTGCTTGGATATCTGGGGTAGTACAGGTGGAGAGATTTTCGAGAAATAGACATGCTTAGTGATAATGGGAAGGTGTCAGTGAACAAACTGCCTTTGCATGACTGATTTGCAGCTCCTTGGGTAAGTGTCATTCCCTATATACAATAGGAATACAACAAATCCTAAATTAAGATGGCAATGACAATAGTAGTGACTTTATACTGTAGGTTTTATTGTATTGCATTGTTACATTGTATTGCATCATATTGTATGATAGCTATCATAGTTCAAAACAGAAAGTGGAGATTAACACAGTGTTTGACAATAAGCTCACTCACTGGAGCCAGTTATAAACATGAAACATCACTGTTCACATAAAGAAAAATCTCACTATGAATTTCCTTTCTAATATCCACAGCCAGGAAGCTGATGTAGGTCTTGATAAGTTGTCTCAGTGGTGGACACACTGACTCTTCAAGAACAGAAATACCAACTTTTTGCAAGGCTAGGGAGTTATGTGGGGCCTGTCAATTGCTTCACTTTTGCTCAGGATGGAGAGTATCTCGCAAGCAGAGGTAAGCTCTAAAAGTGCAGTCAATGACAGAAAATTAACATCACACAGGTGATGATGAACAAGTCAAGATATGGAATATATGGCAGTGTACATGCATACAGACCATTTGTGAAGGAGTGATGTGATGGGGCCAGATTACTTGCATGAAATGGCATGGGACATTTTCAAGCATGGGCTCCCACCTTATCTTCAGGACTGGAAGGGGCTTCATTATAATCTATAAATGCAGTAAGCAATCAGTAAGCCTTATTCACTCATCAACAAAACATTGCTGACTATGAATAGAGGGGATACACTGAAGTGCATACAACATGCCCCTTTTCAGAAAGTGATAGTGTTGAAGCAATAGCATATGACAGCATACACCAGCATCTCAGTGTATCAAGCCATCACAGAAGAGTTAAAATGTATGGGGTTAAATTAAATGGTAAAATTCCCTCTGTTGAATCAAGATTGCCCACTGAACTCATTCCTTAGGAACACTTGAAAAGCTCTGGAGCTTTGAAGGGCTAATTGTTTCACTCTGATCCTTAATCTTCTATAACAAGGGCCAGACTCTCATGGTGTTTGTAGCTGAAACTGGAACCATGTAGGTGAAGTGCTATCACTGATGGGCCTGCATGTTGACAATGCCCAGAACCTTTTTCAATAGTAAGACAGGCAATGCACCAGTCTTGAAAGTTTTGAAATCTGCCATGTATGCCATCCTGAGAGTTGAAGTTCCTTGGCTAATTAAGCTATTTCTAGAGGAAGTGCTGACATGTGTCCAAAAGAAAAATACATTCTCATCGATAACCTGATGACTGGTTTTGACCTTTATGAGATGAACCAGACATCACCAATACAGAGGATCCCAGTCCCTCCAACTCAAAGCTATGTAACAGATGGAATGTTTGGAGAAGATGGAGCCACAGTAGTCAGAGGAAGTGATCAGGGATCAGTTTACATAGTGCCTATTGCATCACCTGAGAAGGTACAGGTCCTCTATCATATGATGTGAACATGGTATGGTGCAAAGAGTAAGTGCAAATCTCCTCATCTAATACCCAGACTGACAATGGTATAGAAAAGACATTGATACAAATGGTTCAGACATTCTCAACAAAGCAAAATCACTACATTGCAAGTGGAGATTCAGGCCCCAAATATGATGTCTGCTTGTGGTACAAAGTCATACATCATTAAGTAATTTACCTGAGCCAACTTTTGATTTTATTTCAGCCAGATTCCACAGAGGAAAGAGAGGAAGCAGGAGGAGATAAGAAGGAGTGCAATAATCACCATCCTTATTTTCCTTAATTGCACTCTATTGCTTTTTGTGGTGACCAATAGTAATTGTCACCCACTTGAGGTATTTATTTCCTCTTCCTATTAGAGGTGATTGATTTTCACTGCAATCTTTTGTAGATCTGGAGACACTCTTCCATGACTGTTTGGGTTAAAGACTCATTGGGCAGGCACTGGCAGTCTGGAATGACACCACAAGGGTATAAGACAACTGCTGGCAGTGTTTGTGAAGTTAATGTCTGGGATGATGATGATGACAATGACAATGATGATGACAAACCAGTGTGGGACCCTCATGCATCTGCAGAGAGATTGGGTATACCATTGTCTGAAATCCTAGGTAGGAACAAGGAAGGAAACCTGGGTTGTGAGTCAGTGGCATCTGGAGAGAAGACAGGCACAAAGACAGACACAGATTTGATTGAGGTAGTAAGGGGACTAGATAGCTAGATTAGGTAGACACTTGAATGATCATATAGTAACTCATTTGTTCAGTAAGAAGGTTACATATACATCAATTTTTGGGTTTAATTAATGTAATCTCTGACTCTAAATGGGTGCAAAAGTACAAGTCAGGACAAGTTTTACTCCTTATGACTTTTCTTGTGCATTGCCCATCATCCAGAGCACTTGTTGTTCTACAGCTGTTCACATAAATTGCATGATTCCTGTAATGAAACTTATACTCATAAGACTATGAGGAGAGTCACCTGATTCACATTGTCCACTCCTCTAGCTCTCATACTTTGAATCTCCAACAAACACATTGCCCATATGCCTTCTTGCTACTGTACCACCTACCAGTGCCAGGGTGCAATACTGGACCACTGCACAGTTGAAAGCCACCAGATCTTGGATATGACATCCACAGGTTGAGAGCAGAGTGTCAGGATGAATTACACCCTTCTGCCTGTTCCAGATCCTATCCACCATTCTTCTCCACATCCAACCAACAAACCTGAAACCTATGATGATGTTGATGATCTCAGACAGAAGTTAGAGGCTTTGTGGCTTCATAGCTCCACATCACCTCCAGGTGAGAAAATCAGCATAGACCACCCAAACACTCATTTGGAGCATCACATCCATCATAATACTAGCCTCAACCCTGTATTTGTCTATGCTGGTAGCCAGGTCATCCTCTCCCAGCTGAGCAATGTCAAACATTCCATCTCATGCCTCATACAATCTGCAGAGGAGTTCTTGCTGTCAACCTATCCCTTATCTGGGGGTCCAAAAAGTGCATTCAGAGACCTTGGCAGGACTTACAAGTCTGTCCTGGCTGATCTGAAGCAATTGGGTGCCTAGTCTCATGCTGAAACAGCAGTTCATGAACTGCAACAGCAACTGCAGCATGTACAGAAGAAGCTTGGCCAGATTCAAGAATATCACAATGAGGCAAAGCATTCCAGGTGAGACCAGAGCAATCAGTATAACACAGGTTGGTATTTGAGATGCCTCCCATATGCTCAATTGCTCACAACCTTCTAGAACATCACTTTGATGGTATCCTACCTAATGCTGATCCCATATCTCAAGTCATCCTATTTTCTGTCATTGCCTGCAATGTAATATTTGGACTTCCAAGATGTGGGACTGACTTCCTACTGGGAACATCCTATTATACAATTCAGTTATCTCTTATATGCCTGAAACCCAACCTGGGACCATCCAAGAGGAAATTATTGTCCGACTTCCCACAAGACAGTCATTCCATTCTAGAACACTTCCATCTAGAAGGAAAATCAACTACCTATGCAGTCTGTCCCAACCCCACATGCCATAAGACTTATCTCCCCACCACTGCACACAACTCCCCTGCCGAATACCCAACTCACTGTGACCACAAGGAATTTCCAGGCCAGAGCAATTGTGGCACTGTTCTCACAAAAGTTATTGAAGGCAGAGATACACAAGTGCCTATCAAGTGTTTCATGTATTTCCACTTCAAAGACTGGCTTGCAG
This sequence comes from Podaxis mareebaensis, assembly GCA_018524725.1. Classification (NCBI taxonomy): domain Eukaryota; kingdom Fungi; phylum Basidiomycota; class Agaricomycetes; order Agaricales; family Agaricaceae; genus Podaxis; species Podaxis mareebaensis. Next base: position 222,870 of record JAEUWP010000459.1, on the reverse strand, counting down.
GTCTTCTTTCGTGCCCTGGATTTGAGAATATGATGGACCATGGATGGGAACAAATGTGCTGTGCTAGCCCAGCACAAATGCAAGACGTCTTTGATGGATCCATGCTTCAAACATTCAATGGACCAGATGGACAGCATTTTGGCTCAGCAATGGATGAAGGTCGATATGTGTTTGGTTTGTGCATTGACTTCTTCAACCCTTTTGGTAATAAACAAGTGGGGAAAAAGGTGTCTATTGGCATGATCTCACTTGTCTGTCTCAACCTCCCCCTTGATCAACATTATAAACCTAAAAACATGTATCTCACTGGTATTATCCCTGGTCTGAATGAGCCCCTGTTGACTGCAATTAACCACTACCTGAAGCCCCTTATTGACGAATTCCTCAAATTCTGGGAGATAGGCATCTTCTTCACTTGCACACACTGTCATCCCATAGGTTGCTGAGTCCACTGCAGGCTTGTAGCCATCATTTGTGACTTTCTAGCTGCATGGAAAACTGCAGGATTTGCAGCATGCACACACAACTTCTTCTGTTCTATCTGCCACTGCACTTGGCATAGCCATGGTTATGGGAACATGGATTATGCATCCTAGGATCACTGCATGAATGATCAGTGCCACCAACAAGCTGAGCAATACTGGACTGCCACTGACAAACACACATGGAAGCTGGTGCTTGATTCATCTGGTATTCGATGGTCTGAACTACTTTGCCTCCCTTACTTTGACCCCTCATGATTTGTGGTCATTGATCCAATGTATAACTTGTTTCTTGGTCTACTCAAGGAACATTTCAATAACATCCTCAGCATTCGTGTCCAGAAACACATAAATGAACCTACATGCCATATTTCCCTGCCCTATGAATGTCAGGGCCTTCCCAGTGGAGACAAGGGGTCTATTGATCACTTAAGGCACTATCTCCAAAACCACATTGAAAATAATGATGCCACATGCCCAAAGTGGGCAAGATGTTCCAAGCAGGCTCTTAGGTTCATTTGCAATCAACTCCAGATCACTTATGATGAAAAAGAAATGAACATGCAACTTGCTCAGCACCTCCTGGCATGGGTACAATGGTTCTTTTTGATTGGTGCATGAAAACTGATGCATGATCTGCATAGCATATGGAGCAACCAGAATTGCCCCAAAACCCTGTACCTCTAGGTGCCATCATCTCAGAGGCTGAACTTTGGGAGATATGGTCAGATATATCTGAAATGATAATGCCTTCCTGGACAATGTCAGTCCCAAATGACATTGGAACAGGCAAGCATGGAAAATTGAAGGCTGACCAGTGGTGCCTGCTTGGGACAACATATCTGCTGGTTACATTGATTAGACTTTGGAGTAGGGTTGAAAACAATAACCCCCAGTCTGCCCACTGTCATCAGATCCTGCAAGCTACTATATCCCTAGTCTCAGCAGTGATCATTGTGACTTCCCACATAACTTCAAATTCACATGTTGCCACATATTTTCAACATATACACAATTACATTGAAGGTATCAAGCAACTCTTCCCCAAATATGACTTCCACCCTAACCATCATATGGCATTCCACCTGCCCAAATGTCTGCTTCAATATGGTCCCATGCATGGTTGGTGGACCTTTCCCTTTGAGCAGATAATTGGTATTCTACAGCAAATCCCAAACAATATGGAATCTGGTGAGTATCCAGCAGCTACCTCCTTTTCCATTCCTAACAGCATCTCTAGGCAAATATGAAGAAACCATTGGACATTCTTACACCTGCATGGCAAATCTCTGGGCCATCATCTACAAGTCAGGATTAGAAGCACTGCAGAACTGCGAGCCAATTTTCAACAAGCTCATGGAACTGCAAAGTTGAAACACTCTGGTTACTGATATGCTAGCTACTCTGCTGTCTCTGTTCCCCAATGACTCTAACAAGCCTACCTGGAGATTATTGGAACTCCCCAATGATTTGAAGGTAGCTTACCAAGGGACCTTCACAGCAACACCTCTGGCTAAAGCCCATTTTTGCTCTTCATACACTGTTTCCAGAGTCACATATTCACCTACAATGAAACATAAAGGGAATGCACAAGTTTTATTACTCTGAAACTCAGATACAGCAACATACCCAGCTGTAATTGCATACATATTCAGAAAAGACACTGACCACTACCTCACAGTCTGGCAGTACCTCCCTCTTCCCTCTGTCCATAATCCATTTGTGCAGTACCCAATACTCAGATCAAGGCTTTACAGCCCTCAGGTCAGGCCATTGGAGATCATTGATGTCCAAAAGGTTTCATCACAATTTGCATGCTGTCCTTTAGAGTGGAACAGCCAGTGGGTAATTGTGGTTACTTCCTTGTCATGTATCCTATAAACCATAGATGATGTGAAATATAAGGAATGTTGCAATCATCAGCCTGAACTATTGTTGTTGATTGTTGGGGTATAGGATACAGGAAGGTGAGGATATCCCAGAGATGCCCAATGACAAGTACAAAGAATGACCTAGAAATAATGCAAATGTATAAATGTCTGCTTCTACCTCCAGAAAATTGAATGGGATACTCACAACAACCTTTGCCTGTCTCCCTGGCATCCATTACTTGGACACAGCATGGCTGTCTTTAATCATTCCATGTGTGTCAGTCCAAAGGACAGAGGACAAGCCTGGGTGGCATACTGCATTTGCATGGCAAAAACCTTGGCAAGAGTCAAGGGGTGTTGAGAGCAAGACATACCAGTGCTTTATTGGATGGGTGACCAAGGCAGCTCACTTGAGAGATTGCATGATCAGTGCAGGGACACTATTTAGTGCCAAGGATGCATATAATGCTGCTGTCCCCTCAAGTCAGATGGTTGGCCTTGGAACTGTTGTTGTTGATTGTTGGGGAATACAGGAAGGTGGAGATGTCCTGGAGATGCCCAGTGACAAGAACCTTGTCTGTGGGAGCTTGATGGTCTTGAGTCATGAGGATGAGAGTGATACAGACAAGCGGTGAAGCTCCAGTGATGCCCAGTAGCTACATTTTTTGGTGTCTTGGTGATGCCCAATGATACAGCATTTACAGAGTGAGCATGACACTTAACTTGCTATGTGCCATATGATGGGCAGATGGTTTGATGTTGGGGGGAATGGGTGAGGAGAAGGAGACAGGAGATGAAGAAGATGAAGGTGTGTGAGGAAGCTGTGATTCTGTAAGCCACAAAAGAAGCATTGATCTGATTATGCTTATGTTTGGCACCCAGTGTCTTTTCTTATTCAACTGTCAACTACCTATTGTTTTAATAGCCTGCACTGCAGACCATGTTCAAGATGAGTTTCAACATGGCATTTGATGGTGAACTTTTGCTGACTCCAGTCTTAATAGCCACACTCTCTATATCTCCAAGCATACTCCATTCCTCTTCTAATTCTGCTGGGTATCTCCAGAGAATTCAGCTGTTGTGGTTACTGGGCATTGCCAGAATTACTTTCCATCCTTAACTACACTACTGGGCATCACCAGAGCCTCTATTTCATCTAACATATGCACAACTGCTCCCTGTGAAATTGTAATGGAAGGCTGTGCTTGGGTAATCAATGGCAAGGTCTACTTTTCTCCAAACAGTGACTGGGGGGTCAAGATTCCACCTGTAGATCAGGGCCCTGTGACTTTCATTCCATGCATTTCCAAAGCAGAAGACTTCCAGGAGCTGCATTGGTGGACAGAGGAGATGGAATGGCTGACATCTTGGTTCAGCCTCTCACCTATATTCAGTTGCAGTTCCTCAACAAGGTGGTTCTCAGGTGCATGGTGCATCCATACCAGTGGCTCACTGCAGGCAAGCTGACTTAGAAGACACTGAGGTATGCATGTTTTTGCAGACTTTATGAGTTGGTGTGCTGAGACTGGTGACTAGTATATACCCACCTTTCAATGCAAACATCTTGTTGGTCTGTACTAAGAATGTCCGCACACTTGCTTGTACTAGATTTGGAGGCACATATATCAATACATGAACTTTGTAGTGAAAGCAAATATATGTAATGTCATCAAAGTTGTCCGTCAATGTACTCAAAGCCTGTTGTCAATGCATCCCAGATTGCCTTTTGGATTTGATGCTTCACAAGACTGGTGGCCAGGGGCTTTAATGTCTTGTACAAGAAATCATGCTTAGAGTCCTGAATGGAGAACTTGAGGGTGTCAACTCTGACATGGACATCATCCACCTTGAACACAGATGACTTGTCACAAGTGGTCGAGTGGAGCATGACAGTGGCCTGGTAACATTAGCAGTAAATTGACACTTGGTTAGCATGGTGATGTGACTGTGGCACAATTGATGGAGTACTCATGGTAAGACCATGCCCACTGAGTAATACATCCACCAAACCTGAGTCTGTCATCTTGGGGATACCAGTCTTCTTGCAGTAATAGAACACCATGTCTCTTGTGTCAGCTTGTATCTGCTCAAATGTCAAGGTTATGCAATGATGGGTATCATTGGCAACCACATTGTAGGGCAAAAACTTGATACAGTTGTGGGCTTCCAACAAGATGATGTTTGGAATGGGTTGCAGCCTTGGAGTGCAAGGTTCTCAATGATGAGGTCAAGGGAATCATCAGTATACTCAATGCGAGGGATAGGAACATATCCGACCTGGGAGATGGTTTAAGTGGCTGGAGGAAGGTGATGGTCCTGGTAACCGACCTTGTCAATGATCTGCAGAAGGATAACTTTACAGATGTCACACCAGAGTTCTGGCTTGAATTTGAGACTTTCTTCGCTGTCAAACAGCAAGTCCTTGATAAGATGGGCCCAGTCTTCTCTGAATCACTTATTCAACTAATGAGATTGTTAACAGGGAGGTATGGGGAAGCACAGCTGAAAACTACACTCACTGGGTCTTTGCCCATGGCATTGAACCAAGAGCTAACACTATCAAACAGGTTGTTGAAGTGCCCATGATACTTATCATCAAAGAAGCACTGACTGCTTTCATGCAATTGTTTGCCTTTATTGTTGCATTCTGGCTCCAAGATGAAACCCAGTGCAAGGAGCACCTGTCACAGGATAAGCAGGCAATCACCAAGCTGGAAAATTCAGATGCACCCTATGAACATAGCTGTCCATGTCTTTAAACCACTGGCACAACTTGGGATCTTGTTGAGAGTCATCTATCAAGACATTGAAGGCATTGATAGCTTTGTCAAGTGAGGAGTTGTTGGCAAAATGTTTGAGCAGAGTACGAAGTCCATTCATAGTGAGATTGACCTTCTCATCCTATTGGCTATGTCAGCAGTGACTTTGACAACAAAAAATGGGTTTCTGACTCACAGAAGTGACACCTTTGGCAGAGGTTCCCCCACTGCCAGCAGCCTTGCAGCTGTGCTCAGCATATTGCTTGGAAAGTGCCAAAGTGACAGAGGGTGAGAGTAGAACTGACATTCTCAAGAATGTAAGTCTCCAATGACTCTCCCCCACTTGTGTTACTCCATGACGTGATGACTGATGTTCATTGTCATCTTGTGTTGTAGTTGTTCCAACACAGGAAAGAAGGGTCCATAAGAAGTGCTGATTGAGGCCCACAGTTCAAGATTGTGAGCAACAAACAAAACTCAATCTTGGCTGAAGGACATCTGGCAGGTTGGGTTAATTGAACTGAGGAGAGAGAGAAAGCCGCTGCACATGGATATGAGTGGAGATCGGATGCATGAGTTCTGGCTTTAGATCTGACTTCAGCCAAGAGCTAACTGGCCTTTTTGGCATCCATGTTTGTGTTGTGTGAACATGTAGCTTTGATCTTGTTGACAAGCACCCTACAACACCTACACCAAGCACACCAAAGAACAATATAATCCCACCTATGACAATATTCCAGTGCTACACACAGAGTGGTAGGAAATATCATACAGCTAGAATACAGGGAAAACTGCACTAGTCTGGAGAATCACAAAAGCAAGACAGTGAAGAGTCAGAAATAGGAATAAATAGATCATGAGAGGGGTGAGTGTAAACATGTCATGCATCAGATCCTGCTACTGGGATAGGAGTGGCTGCCTAGGAGGGCATCAAGAAATGCTGTTCATGTCATTGCCTCACATACTGGTTCAAGTGCAGCAGAATGATGGCCAAGGCATGAAGGGGGTATTGGCTCTACAAACATGGGCTCAGGCTGAGATGCATGCATCCTATGGGGTATTGACTGAGGCAAGAGACTGTTGTGCCAAGAAAATCAACATACAGTGCCACATTCATGGGTTGAGGCTGGACACTCCACTTCTGTCTACCAAAAAGACTAGCAAAGGTGGGGTCATCCTCAAGTTCTGACTAGTGGTTGTCAAGGCATTTCTTTATTCTTGCCTGGATATTATCTTTTGTGCCTTGGTTGCTGAGGTTGAGGGCGAGGGCAATTTCCTGGAGTTCTGATTTCTTCTAGGCTGCAAAGTGCCAGTGTACTGGTTGAACAGGCCAAACTTGCCTTTGTACTGAGGAAGTACAGGGAGGCAGTAGACTTTATGTTACAGCTTTTGGAATTTGTGTGAGTCTTGTCTTTTGGAAAATTTTAGATAATGGTGAACATTCATACCTTTTAGTTGCATGCTGGTGGGGAAGAAGACAAGCCTAAGGATGACTCGTCACTCTTTCATGAAAAAAAAATATGGGTACAGTTGATGTCATTCTGTAGGTGCTGTCATTATCTACTCAATACTTACAGGAATGTGTCTGGATGCTGACTATGAAGAGAGAATCTCAAGAAAACTGGGGTGAGGCAGAGAATGAGAGCATGAGAACAGCCATCACTTTGTCAGTGATTTGTATGGTGTGAGTGGCAGATCTCTCCTCTCCTTGCTTCCTTCCAACTGACACAAAAATGCTCTGCCTTACTCTCTATACTCTCAAGGGCATTCCTAAAAACTGCCTTACAACTGAGTACACTAATACCCTCATGCTCGCCATTCAAGAGTGCTGAAAGCCACTCATGAGGAGAAAAAGAAGGCAAGGTACTTGTGGACATCTAAAATTTGCACTAGTGTAAGTAATTCCAACATTGTAAAACACTATATTTTGACACTGCTCATTAGTTCACTACCTCACATTTCATGCTTGGTGCCACACCTCCATTCCACAATGAGAATATTTGATAACAACAACTGCCTTTTCTCAACAATTCATTTCCCACTGCCACCAAATGAAAGGCAAAGACTGTTGTGGAAACTGTCCAAAGCTTGGATGAATTTTGATTTCAATGAGAAGTTCAAATACTCGTTAGATCTGAATGTAGACATGTAGAATGTTGGCCTTCACTTTTCTTGGACTGCTTTGCTTGGACTCCACTTTTCTTGGACTTCACTTTTCCTGTAGTTGGGGCTCATTGTTGGATGGACTAAATTACACCTGAATCACACTCTGATCATCTGCTGCAAATGCATGCAGCATGCAAAGAATATTGTACATTGTAACATGTAGAATATGTATCACAATATCTTGGCATTCTATATATAACACATGCTATGTATAATATCTCATTCCTGTATATTTTCTATAATAACCAACATATTGTTCTGTGTATCTCCCAACAGGATATCTTATCTATCATTTGCACCATATGTAACTCAGTGATAATTCTGATATGAGCCATTAATATAACCAGTAGATACAATAAATATCTTTAACACAAATAGATTCAGGTGATATGTTGGCTTCCTCAGCTTTTTATATCCAAATGATATGCATGATATCTCTCGAATATTAAGGGATATGATATTCAAGATATTTGTTTCAGAGATAGTGTTTGTTGATATTTTGACACATAAATACAGAATATCTCCTTGTCTTATATAGTCATGCTCCAGCAGTGTGGCCAGCACTTGCTGGACTTGTTTAGTGACCAAATTAAATTCTTCGAATGCCCTGACCCTTTGAAAGAAGGCACCATGGCCCTTCACATTGCTAATGCTTCCCAAACCTGGGATCTTGCATTTTCCTCCCCTGTTTCCCTTCTCATCACCACTGATAGATCTGTCCCCTCCAACTCTTCCTTTTCCACCACTTCTGCTTTTCTTGTTTTTAACTCTTCTTCCACAGACATTATCTCTTCTTCTGTTCATTCTTGCAGTGAAGTCACTTCTTTGGACTCAGAATCATATGCCCTCTGTCTCAGACTATTTTCCTCTATCTCTCTCACTACTTCTTGTAATGTTTCTTCAATTGTAGTATTTACTGACTCAATCTCTTCTGCCAAACTCCTTTTTTCATACAGGCCACACAGTGCACACTAAGACTCCATTGCAGTCACCCCTCTGCTTCATCAATGGCTATCCTCCTCTTCCCTCAACCACATTCACTTCTGGTCAATCCTGTTATCCACCAACTGGTCTATCCACTACCAGGCACATGTCCTTGCCAAATCCCTCCATCTCCCCAACCCTAGACACCAGCCCATCCACACATCCCTCAGGTTTGTTCACAACCATTATATACAAAAATGCCTGTCACTCTGGCAACAACACATGAACAACCCAGCCTACTATGGCCACTCCTGGCTCCACCTTCTCAACCCTGCTAAGCAGCCTCTCCAGCCCAAGTATGCCAAAGGCAGCACTTGGCTAAATTCTCCCCTTGGGTGTAATGCCCAATTATGCACATGCTTCATACACTGTGTCACCAATCACATACCCATCAGCACCTTCTGTCAGTGCCTTTTCCCCAGACACCACATCACTTCATGCTCATGTGGTGAACCACTTGAGATATGAGACCACATACTCAACAACTGCCTTCATTTCCATTATCTGGTAGGAGCCCATGATGGCTTTTATTGGATCATACAATTTTTAGACCAGAACCCAGCAGCATTCTCATTTGCCAACCAGATCCAAGGACCCATCACACAGGAAGAGTTTGCCACCCACTGCCTCAATTGCAGAGAGTGACTTGCATTCAATGGAGTACCTGATGTACACTGAAGGTCTTTCCTTTTCATTTTCCTTGTAGTTAGCTCCCCTGCTCCTACCCCTCTTCTCATTCAATGATTTCTCTCTTTCTCTCTCTTTCTTCATATCCTGTCTCTCTCCATGTCTTGATAAGTTAGATATCTGTAAGGGCATGCCCTTACACTTAATTTGAAAATCAAGTAACCCATGTCACTGTATTATACTTTGATACCATTCTTGTTTACCCATCACTCCATCATATATTTATACCTACTGTTTATTAGGGCACTTCAGTTGTCAGGGACAACTGACCTTTGCTTGTGCCACATAGTCTCCCAATAAACAGGTTTGAACTATTTGGTGTGAGCATGAGGTCTCTCAACTGTAAAGCCTAAAGCTTTACATTTTTTTAGTTCACTGAGTGGACTAACACATGAGCAAAATGCCCTATAACACCTAAACACTGTGTACATGTGGCAACCAAGAATGACAATGCCCAACAAGCTTCAACATGATAACACATCGGATCCACCACCTAGTGGCAGTAGCTGCACTGACAATAATGGAGGAAAGGGAAATTATCCCTACTCCAGACTATTTAAATTAGAACCTGTCGACAATAGTCAACATAATGCAGAGAATCCAACTATGGGATCTAACACTGCAGCCAGAGGCAACTCACACACTCTGCCACCAATAGAAGAGGAGAGCGAGCAACTGTTGTCACTTGACAGGGCACCATTGCCCAAGTTTAACACTGCAATATCGAGTGAATTATATACACTCAAAGAAAGAATTTCCCTCATTTTCAATGTGAATCATGTCAAAAGCCCTGTAAGAAGGGCAGAACTGTGATTCCATGCAGAAGAATATACTATCAAGCTGTTTAAGAGCTTGATGGATATACCAATAGACCCTACATTGGAGATGTATAAGAATCTCCTATGTAAAACAATTAAACAACTTGCTTCGCTGTATAAGGCAGCAAAGCAACATAAAGGGGAACAACCTGAAACCCCCATGAATGAAATCTATCAAGCCATGCCTATGGCTCAATCAAGGAAACAAATGGAAGACACAGGTGATGAGCACCTGTACAACCCTCTTTCACAGGTAGAATCACCATCCGATGCTGACCCTATGGCAGCACTTGGTGGCACCCTTGACAAAGGAAAAGCACTGATCAGAGGAACATCATCCTCTGCAGACCCAACCCCTTCAGAGTCAAGTATCACAACATACTCAACCCAACAAGCCTTGGATGAGCTGTTCACCCCTCAAAAGGTTGGTGAAAATGATGACAAATACTCTTATCATCTAGAAAGCCAAACACAAGTGCTAACTGCCCTCAATAGGGCAATCCCCAATGCTTCTATCACTCAACCAAGACCTATACAGAGTTCAGAAAAGCACTCTGTCAAAATCGATCTTAACCCAAGTGGAGGTGAGAGAGAAAAGCAGATTGAAACTGGGCTATCCAAGCCCAGTATAGAATGCACAGAATACTGGAGTGATTGAGTAGCACTCCAGCAGATGTGGAATGAAGATATTTGACTGTATGGAAGGTCAAAAATCCCAGACCAAGGCATCCAATTCATAGGAACAACCCCTGTAGATGGGGATGCCTTGGATGATAATGACCTAAGGTGAGGAGCCTTGCATCCTTGACAACTGTCATTACCACTGCCTGTGGCACACACAGCCACACTAAGAGGAGCAGCCCCAGCCACTCCTCCAGTATATCCCCCAGCAGTACCACAACCACTGACCAGTTGTGGAAGTCATCAAGAGGAAGGATCCAATGAAGGGGAGGAATTATACCAACCCCCTGAAAGACCAAGGTAAGGATATTCCCTTGTTAGAGACATACCACTGACCTTTGGGTCCCCAGGTGTTGTGAACACCATTTGCAACCATACATGACTAATGCATAATTGATTGAGTGCAACTATCCGAGAGTATCTCCTGCAACCCTTTGAATTCCCAGAGGGGTACAGACCCAGAAATGGGAAACCCCCCACCAAGAAAGGCCTGGAGCCTTACAGTGGGAGTCCAAGGTTTAGTGACCTCAAAAACTTCATATCTGCACTCTGCCTAGGCCTTGCATTAAAAGGTCTAGGTGGAATGGATCATGCAAGGGACAGGCTGCACCTGTATACCCTACCTTACTACTTAGCTGGAGAGGCCAAATGAATGATCATTTGGCACATTATAAATGTTAATTGAACCAAGTTTGATTGGACTTTCAAGGAAGTGATCCTTGCTCTGTACGATTGCTTCGTGCTACCTACATCCATGCACAAAGCAAGAGAAGGACTCAAATGAGTCCATTATAACCCTCACATTGGAGTGCAAGGATACTATGACTCCATCATGGATAATGCACAGTGCATGACTGTGCACCCTGATGATTACACCCTCATTGAGTTATTCCTGGAAGGAATACCTGAGGACATGAGGACAGACCTGCTATTCCATTGAGGTCTGTCCCCTGAAGTGAACTTGCTAGATGAGTTCCTCACCTATGTGGTCTCATACGAAAGCTGATGGAAACTGACATCATACTACCATCAGGTTCTTCATCCAAATAATAGGGGAGTAGATCCCCTGATGCATAATAATCATCTGGTACTGATTTGAGATCAATATAGATCTCGAACAGCATTTGTGCCCAAGAAGGTAGCGAATGGGCAAAAGCAAATGCACATTTGAGAGTTACAGCAATTCTCACATGACTCTAAAAATAAAACAGCTTGACTGGATTACAAGTCAAGCAACCACGAAGGCATGAGGCAGCCCAGTAAACCACTGGACCACAATGCCAATAAACCTACCAATGCAGTAAAATGTTATTGCTGTGGTGGTAACCATTATGCTAGCTCAGACAAGTGTCCTTTGAAGGGTAAACCTTCACAGATTTGAGCTGCTCACACAGTGATACCTGAAGACAGAGTATCACACACAGGAAAAGAAGATGATGATCAGGCAGAAGATGACCAGCCTGATTATGAAGAAGAGGAGGACAAAGTTGATGAAGATCATGCATCAACACAAGCCTCAGAAGATGGATACACTGAAGTAACCATTATTGAGTCTGACTATGGATCTGATAGTGAGGACATGAACTTCCTCACAAGTATCGATGATACTCCTGTTGAGAGCGAAATCAATGTACTCACTGATTACCCTGAGGAAGATGAGCCTTGAAATCAGTGGATTCAAAGAGTCACTCTTCAAACCAATAAAGGAAAGATATTATGCCCACAAATTGCCCCTTGTGAGAAACAATGTCTCACATCATATATCAGTGTTAATGGCATCGAAGCCTGGATGCTCTGGGACTCAGGGAGTACAACCTCCAGGATGACCCCAGCCTTTGCTCAAATCACTGACATTAAAGTCAGCAAACTAGAAGATCCACACATACTCCAACTGAGCACAGTTGGTAGTAGATCTACTGTGAAGTATGGCATGACCATTGACTTAATAGTCAGGCCTATAAAAACTTCATCATACCTCGACATAGTGAACTTTGATCACTATGACATAATTATCAGAACTCCCTTTATGCATTGGCATACAGTGAAGCTCAATTTCAAGAATCAAGCCATTATGATAGATGGAGTCAGCTTTCCAGCTACTGACACCATTGGTAATTCAGATATGTGGCTCTGTCACCATTGTTTGACCAATAAACATCAGTCAACATGACTATATGGAGGCAAAGAGCCCACTAAAAATCAAGTGACAGTAGAGGATGTCACTGAAGCAAGTGGATTACATGTTGGGGAAAAACTTCCCCACAATTATCCCCATATCCTTGAGGAGATCCCCTCAAGGACAAGAGATGAAGACTATGGGGAGAAACTCCCCCATCCACAATATGTGAGTGAACCTAAATTCCACCCTATCATCTCAGTTGAAGATGAGTTACTAGCTTGTCAAAAGTGAAGACCACCAGTCCACAAATGACTCATTGAAACACTGGTCACCAAGGCAATGTATGACTGGTACTATGACCCACAGATGCCTGACAAATGGAATGCCATGGTATCAGGTGTCTGGTCAATGAAAAGACCCACAGATGGACACCCACCATCTACAGGATACACCCCAAGCAGTGTGGACAATATTGTCCACACAGAAGAATTCACCAGGATAAGGTACCCTGAGCAGTCCCTCAGGGACTATATCCATAGTATGACAGTTGTCTGTCTACCAATGGAAGACAACTGCATAAAATGAATTGAGGACACATGTGCTCAATTCAAAACAAAGAAACCACCTGATAATTTGGGTGACCAGAACCAGCACAAAATACCACAGATTAAGCAGTAGTTGATGCACAACTACCACAATATGATGCAGGGAACACCATCTCACCTACCCCCATTCCAAGAGGTGAATCATGAGATTCACCTCATCAAGGAGAACAAGCAATATAACTATCGCTTGCCCAGATGCCTGCAGTCATTATGGGAGGAGTTCCATGTAAAAGTCAACCATTATGTTGATGCAGGGTGGTGGGAACCCCACAATGTTATGCAAGCAGCCCCAAGAAGGATGGATGACTGTGTACAGTCATCGATGTGAAGGAGCAAAATGATAACATGGTAAAGGATGTAACTCCTTTACCTGATCAAGAAGTAATCCATGAAGACGTGGCTAGAGCGAGATATTGCTCTAAGATCGATCTAGCCAACACATATGAACAGGTTAGAGTCCAACCTGAGGATGTGGAGAAGACAGCCTTCTCCACCATTGCAGGAACTTATGTCAGTAATATCATGCAGCAAGGGGACTGTAACACCCCTGCCACATTCCAAAGATTGATGACAGCTATTTTTAGAGATGTCATTGGCATATTCATCCACATATACCTGGATGATATATTTATATTTTCTAATTCTGTGGAGGAACATGAGCAGCATCTATGGCTTGTATTAGACTGACTCTGCCAACAACAGCTCTATGTCAAAGAGTTGAAGGTAGAACTGTATGCAGACCAAGTAGACTGTCTCAGTCATGTAATAGACAATAATGGTATCCACCCTGATACTGATAAACTATCCCAGATCCACAAGTGGAGAATCCCTCACAACTATAATGATGTGCAGAAATTTGTTGGACTTGTTAAATACATGTCCAACTTTCTGCTGGATGTAACTGTGTATACTGGCCCATTAATGGCCATAACACAGAACAGAACACCATTCCACTGGCAACTGTTACATCAGAGATGCTCTGATATGATCAAACACATCTGTTGTAAAACACCCATGATCTGACCAATAGATCCAAAGAACAGAGAACCCATATGGGTTATCTGTGACGCTTTGAAAACCAGTGTCAGTGCCATGTATGGACAAGGCCCCAGCTGGGTGGACTGTCGCCCAGCAGGATTCATGTCCAAAAAGTTCTCTGCAGCACAGCAGAACTATGCTGTGCATGAACTCGAAACATTGGCTATCTTTGAAGCACTACTGAAGTGGGAGGATAAGCTGGTGGGTTACCGAATCCACATCATTACTGACCATAAAGCACTTGAGTTTTTCAAAACTCAATTGAAATTGTTGAGCCAACAACAACAATGGCTCAACTATATGTCAAGGTTTGACTTTGACATAACCTATGTCAAAGGAGAACGCAACAAGATCACCAACTGTCTCTCACAATACTATGAGAGTGATTGACTGGGGGAAGAGCACCCCAGTGGGGAGTATGTACAGGCTGACTTTTGTATCAACCCCAAAGGAGATGACTTGCCAGCACCAAGAAGAGCAGAGATACAACATCTGCAAGATCGACTGGCAGCCATAAATGATGAAGGAGTCAGGCAAAGTGCCAGACTCCAAGAAAAGTGTGAACAATGAGATATTGAAGCTGAAGAGCTTCAAGAGGCAGCTGCCCTCCATGCTGTAGAACCAGATACTGGCCAAGCAAAACACTCAACATAAAAATGCAAAACCAAGGGAATAACCCTTGGTGAGTCACTCTCTGCAACTGGCAACACCACCAGTTTCACCATTGGGGACAACTTCATTGACAAAGTCATCACCGGATACAAAGCAGATTCATTAATGAGTATAGTCAAACAATCCCCAGAGAAGTATAGAGACTTCTCTGTGGATAACTGAGGAGTGATCACAAAGAAAACCCCCCTAGGAGACTGAGTCATATGTATTCCAAATGACAGGTGACTCATAACCCAGGTACTGACAAAGGCCCATGAAATTGTGGGACACCTAGGCAACCAGTGAACAGCAGAGTATGTCCACAGATGGTACTGGTGGCCTTTGTTGGTAAAAGATTGTTGCAAGTTCTGTGGAACTTGTGAGATGTGT
Source organism: Podaxis mareebaensis (assembly GCA_018524725.1). NCBI lineage: Eukaryota > Fungi > Basidiomycota > Agaricomycetes > Agaricales > Agaricaceae > Podaxis > Podaxis mareebaensis. Next base: position 207,619 of record JAEUWP010000459.1, on the reverse strand, counting down.
GCTTGAACCAAGACATTGAACACAAAACCCAGTGGAGAGCTACACTCTCTACCAGTTCCTACCAAACCCTGGGACTCAATCAGGATGGACTTCATCAGTCCATTCCCAGAATCCAGAGGCTTTAACTATCTCTGGGTAGTTATGTGCCAAATGACAAGCATGGTGCACTTAATACCAGTACACACAAAAATGACAGCATTGGAGCTGTCATGGGTTTATGTACAAGATATCATATGCTTGCATGGACTACTGAGCTTGATTGTGAGTGATTGAGACTCAAAATTCACATCCACCTGGTGGAGAGAACTTCACAAGATATTAGGAGCCAAGCTCCTAATGTCAACTTCTTTTCACCCTCAAATGGATGGCCAGACCAAGTGAATGAATTGCAATATTGGTCAGATCTTCTGTGTAACAGTACATTATGACCAAACTAATTGGGTTGACAAAGCACCATTAACCAAGTTTGCAATCAACTCAAGCATCTCAGCTACCATGAAATACACCCCATTCAAGTTGAATTATGGATATATGCTGTCCATGATCTGGGATGGCTGCAATGCTGAAACCATCCACAAAGGGATAAAAACCTTTGCAGAAGCAGTGCTGCTAAACTTAGCATCTGCCCATGATGCAATAATAGAATCATGGGTTTTCCAAACCCACAATGCCAACAAAAAACAAGGGCCTGAACCTTGTATTGAGAAAGGAGACTTAGTCTACCTTTCTACACAGAACCTCTCATTACCAAAAGACAGAGCTCAAAAGCTCTGTCCAAAGTTTATAGGACCCTACAAGGTCCTAGAATTGAAGCCAGAGACTTCCAATTACAAATTGGAACTACCTCCAGTGTTATTATGCCAGAAAATCCATCCAGTGTTTCATGTAAATCTTCTGAGGCCATATCATGCCTCAGACAACACCTTATTCCCGGAACAATCATGGCCTGAGCCATATGACTTCGGGTTTGATGACAAGCATGAATGGTTCATTGAGGAGATTATAGGCCATCAGTTTACCAATGATGGCAAGATCGAATTTCAGGTCCAGTGGAGTCTGGGAGACACCACTTGGGAACCAATACAATACTGCAAAGAACTTGCAGCATTGGACAGGTACCTGGAGCTACAAGGAGTGTTGAAGGTTCAGCAACTTAGACCCTGATCACAGCCTACCAGAAATGGTAGGCACAAATCAGGTCAAAGAGATTAACCTCAACCCTGAGAATCCTACAATATATTACCAATGGCAACTTGCAAAGGTCACTTCTTCTCTCTCTACAACCACCACCATGAACCCTCAGCACCTGCAACAACCACAACAACCAACCTCTATGCCTCAGCAGAGCAGTGCAAGTGGCTCTGCACCATCCACATTCCAAGGACCCTGGACAGGTCCTGGGAGGGGGAGGGAGTCAATGGACACAACCTCAGACCCCATCCCAACATTTATGAGTCAGCCTGAGCATCAGCAAGGGCACCAAGACCCTCATCGTGCCTTACTGTTGATGATACCAATGTCAATGTCTCAACACCCACAATTCAAGCAATGGCTGAATCAACAATTTGGCCACCCTCCATTCAATCCATACCCACAGGGTTACCCAAACCCTGCATACTACCCTCCTCCACTGCTGATGCTCCATCATCCAACAACAATGCCTTACCACCCCTATCATGCATTGCTGCCACTGCCAACTGCACTCCAGTTGGCCCATCACCATCACTACCCAACTGCACCAAGTGAATACACTCAGCAACTACCTCACCCCACACCTCCAATGACGTCTGGGCTGTCAAGAGCCAAAGGCAAACAATGTGCATCAGAGCAAGACTTACTCCAACAGCAATACAAGGAACAGAACTCGGGCCTCATATCTCAATTACATGAGGTCAGGTTAAATGACCACCTCATTGACATGATCAACCCATTTGACAAGTTGATCAATCAAGTTCTCAACAAGCTTGTTGAGATTATACAAAACAAAAATGTGCACATCAGCATCCTCGAAGGATGCCTCCACTGCCTCAATGATACACTCTCTGCTGTACAGCAATTGAGAGAGTACAAGCTTGAGGCCACAATTCATGCATCAAAAAAGAGGACCCTATCTGGTTCTCTAACACCTCCCAGTGGAGCCACCCCAGCTCCACTACAACAGCAACAACAACCTGTGTTGAGCTCATCAGCTTGACCAAAATCATATGCTTCAGCTGTGAGTAACACAATGACTCACACATCCTCTACATCTTCCAAAGCAAGTACTGGCAGTGCTTGCTCATCATCTTCATCCTCAAAGGCAGGTATGCAAACCAAGCTACCACCTGTCACATCCAAGAAGGCAAGTGCTCCCAGCACTCACCTGACAGCAACCTCCTCCAAGACTAGTGCACCTGGCACTAGTCAAGAACCAACACCTGTCAAAAAGTCATCCAAGCAAAGGCAACAAGATTCACCTGTCAGGACAACTGATGAGTTGGTTGCCCAAGAACTGGACATCACACTCATCTATGATGATGTCCCAATGGATGACACCCTGCTCCTGTTGATGACTGCTTCTGAGCAGTCATTGTATATTGAAGAACTACTGTTGGGACCTGGGATTCCAGGTCCCACCTCTCCCACATGCAACTACAGACCACTCATTCTGGTCCATCTCCCCACCAAACTCGAGGATGCTCCTTGAGTTGTCCCTGATTACCTCACACCTGAGGATGTGACCCCCATGTCCTCCAGTGAGGAGGAAGATGTGGCTGAAGACTTCAAACCCAAGAAGGGTAAGAAGAAGGCCTCTCAATCATCAACCTCTAGGTCAACATCTCGACCAATCGTCCACAACCTGCCAGGTCATAATGGCATTATTCTGTCCATGTGGGGACTATGGCAACACAGCCAGGTCCATAGTCATGAATGTGACAACAGCATGCAGAACATGTTGTTGTGGTGAGTTCATTACTCATGGCAAACCAATACCATGTTCACTGGAGCCACCTCCACCATCACTGCAATGGTGGAATGCAAAGGCTGGGAGTTTGAAATCCCAGCCACCCATCCAGTTTATAAGGCAGCCCATTGTGGACTGCCTATGACCCCCTGTGAAGTAGAGAAGCTGATCAAGCTTCTCAATAATCATCATGCCAAAGCTGAACATCGAGCTGAGGTACACCACCTCCTGACTGAGCTCTACAAAATAGCTCAGCACATGGAGGAGGAGCACCATGATGACATGATGATCTTCCTGTTGTGCCATAGTGGCTTCTGCCCAGACATGCACCCATCCAGAATAACCACTGAGATAAGGGAAAAGCACCAACTGTCATGAGTGTATGAACAAGCTCACATCTCGAATCCCAAACACCAGACCCAGGGCATGGGTTTCACTCAGCCCATGGGAGCTGGCCTCTTCAATATTGACCATCTTGGTTGATATCTTCTTACCCATAGCCACCCAGGGTCCAACAACCCCATCAATGGTATCCTGTTTGAGTATAGACAGCTTGTACATCATTGAACTACTTTTGGGTATGGCCTAGCTCACTTCTTTGGGCCACCTGAACATGGCCCCAATTGCACTGGCCAGGTGAGATTCACCCAGCTCTTTGCTGTCCTAGTTGCATCACCATGACTTTATAGAGAATACATCAAGCATTGGAACACTCAACATCCTGAATGCCCCTTTGTCCCACAACCAGGACCAACATGTGATTTCTGATTGCTTGACATTGACAATAGTCAAGTGCCAAACATGAACCTTGACACCATTGCCAAGGTTCTCATCCACAATGGAGTTGACCCATCCTGGGTTGACCATGCTTACCTCTTTGGGATCCATTACTTGGATCAATCCTATACTGGTGAACCTAGTCACCAGTCCATGTATCATGACTAGGATGATGAATGTATCTGTCGTCTCGACCTATATAGACCACCCCCAGCCATCAAGAGATGGGACAGGTGGTTCTACCCCAATGACCACGACCTTCTCAGGTCATACTTCTTCGAACAATGAGAATTCCTTTGCACAGGGAAGGAAATGCAAGACAACCCCAGCTGGTTAAAGGCTGGGGGCCCTACTCACTTCTGCCTCCTAAGCAAGTGGGAGTACCCTCCACACCTGTTCAAGCCCCCAACCATGCCTGTAGTTGATGGGTCTAGCAAATTGACTCTGCCCATCACATCCAGTGAGGCTCAGGTTGAGGATCACCCCTTGACTGAAGCCTGACTAATGGAGGTTGATCATCCCTCCATCCTTCCTCCCAAAAGCAAGTCATCACCCACCAACACATCTGATGATGATATTGTGTCATCAAACAGCTCCACACCTAGGGCTGGGGGAACTTCATTGCCCCCCACCTAATTTTCTATTGATGACAGGGGAGCGACCTAGTCACTCTGCCATATAACTATCCTCATCAAGTCTCATGACTTGATCCCACTCATATCCTCTCCCAGGCCTCATAGCCTGGCCCCTATCATGGTCAAGTCTCATGACTCGACTCCCTGCACACCAGCCGAGGGACTTTACCCCTTTGGCCTCACCACTTATTAAAACTGTATCCAAGCAACCTAGTCATCTCAGCCACATACCCTATACCCTGAAACCGAGCATCTCATTCGTCTCAGACCTATACCCTATCATACACAACTATTTATTAATCCTCTCCTCTCTCACACCAAGAGACCATAAAATGGTCTGGAGGGGGGGTGTGTAAGGACATGCCCTTACACTTAATTTGAAAATCAAGTAACCCATGTCACTGTATTATACTTTGATACCATTCTTATTTACCCATCACTCCATCATATATTTGTACCTACTGTTTATTAGGGCACTTCAGTTGTCGGGGACAACTGACCTTTGCTTGTGCCACATAGTCTCCCAATAAACAGGTTTGAACTATTTGGTGTGAGCATGAGGTCTCTCAACCATAAAGCCTAAAGCTTTACAATATCTTTCTTCTCAATTCCTCATCTCTAGTGTAGCTACCTGCTTCCTATCCTCTCTCACTCTTCTCTTACTTTCTTTTCCTTCCTTTTCTCTAGTTTCAATATTGGGACTGCTATTGTGCACCTGTTTGTAGTAGCTAGGTCTATTGCAATAAATGTTGATTTAAAAAAAAAAAAAAAAACAACTTTATTGACAAAGTCATTACAGGCTACAACTCAGATCCACTTATGAATGTAGTCAAACAAACCCCAGAGAAGTATAGAGACTTCTCTGTGGACAACTGAGGAGTAATATTGAAGAAAACTCCTCTAGGAGACCAAGTTGTCTGTATACTGAATGACAGATGACTTATAACCCAGATACTGACAAAGGCCCACAAGATAGTGGGACACCTAAGTGACCAGTGAACAGCAGAATACATTCACAGATAGTACTAGTGGCCCTCAGTAGTCAAAGATTGCCACAAATTTTGTGGAACCTGCAAAACATGCACTTGAACCAAAATGTTGAATGTGAAACCCAGTGGAGAGCTACACTCTCTACTGATACCCACCAAACCCTGGGATTCAATTGGGATGGACTTTGTCAGTCCATTTCCAGAGTCCAAAGGCTTCAACTACCTTTAGGTAGTCATGTGCTGAATGACAAGCATGGTGCACTTAATACCAGTGCACACCAAAATGACAGCATCAGAGCTGTCATAGATATACATATGAGATATTGTACAACTATATGGCCTACCAAGCTCAATTGTGAGTGATTGAGACTCAAAATTCACATCCACTTGGTGGAGGGAGCTCCACAAGATATTAGGAGCCAAGCTCCTAATGTCAACTTCATTCCACCCACACACAGATGGTCAGACCAAGCTGATGAACCACAGTATCAGCCAGATCTTCTGCACAACAGTGCATTACAACCAAACTAACTGGGTCAATAAAGCACTGTTGACTGAGTTTGCAATCAACTTGAGTATTTCATCAACTATGAAATACACCCCATTCAAGTTGAATTATGGATACATGCCATCTATAATCCAGGACAGCTGCAATGCTGAAACCATCCACAAAGGGATAAAAACCTTTGCAAAAGCAGTGCTGCTAAACTTAGCAGCCACCCATGACACAATTATAGAATCACAGGTTTTCCAAACCTGCAATGCCAACAAAAAATGAAGGCCAGAACCTTACATTGAGAAAGGAGATTTAGTTTACCTTTCTACACAGAACCTCTTGTTACCAAAAGACAGAGCCTAAAAGCTCTATCCAAAGTTTATAGGACCTTACAAAGTCCTAGAATTGAAGCCAGAGACTTCCAATTACAAGTTGGAACTGCCCCCAGTGTTATTATACTGGAAAATCTATCTGGTGTTTCATGTAAACCTTCTGAGGCCATATCATGCCTCAGACAACACCTTATTCCTGGAATGATTGCAGCCCAAACCATACAACTTCAGGTTTGACAATGAACATGAATGGTTCATTGATGAGATCATAGGCCATCAGTTTACCAATACAATACTATGAAGAGCTCATGGCATTGGATAGGTACCTGGAGCTGCAAGGAGTGTCAAAGGTTCAGCAACTTCGACTCCAATCATAGCCTACTAGAAATGGTAGGCACAAATCAGGTCAAAGAGATTAACTTTGACCCTGGTAATCTTACAATATATTACTAACAGTGACTTGCAAAGGTCACCTCTTCTCTTTCCACCACCACCATGAACCCCCAGTATTCACAACAACCACAGCAACCACCAATCTCCCTGCCTCAGTAGAGCAGTGCAAGCAGCTCTGCAGCATCTACTTTCCAAGGACCCTGGACAGGTCCTGGGAGAGGGAGGGAGTTGATGGACATGACTTCAGACCCCATCCCAACATTCATGAGTCAGCCTGAGCCTCAGCAAGGGTGTTAAGAACTGACTCTGGACAGGGGTGGACCATGGGTGGCCAAGGGCAGATGCATGCAGACACAGGGTTGAGGCCTTGGCTTCAACTTATATGTTGCACCCCTCTGATACCATGGTGGCCTCACTTGACCAACTATGGACTCAAGCAGATGAGTGGACAGAGAACAGACAAAGACAGGACAAGCCTGGACTGAGGAGCAGACTTGTAGTGGACAGGCAGGAGAGAGGAGGAAGATCTAAGTTGATATTCTGACTGAGGAGTACAAACAGTAGTGATCCTACTTATATACTAGTAGTCAGGATAAAGTCCAGAGAGTAGTAGTTAAGCAAGAAACAATAGTAACTGCTCAAAGGAGAATACTAGAGACATGTGAACTGATAACCATGGTGAAGATACCAGAATAAGGAGTCCATCTACAAAGCATCTGGACATCTGAAAGGATGGGGGTGGAAGTGAAACATCAGATAATTGAAAAACCAAGATAAGTGGGAGATAATCAAGGGTAAAGGGAAAAGCCATGGATAAATGGAAAAACACAAGATAATCAGATAAGAAGATTGGATAAGGAAAATAATGGAAGGGACAGGGACGGATAAAAGTATTAGCAAGGAGAAAGGTCCAACAGAAAGGGAGAAAAGGTTAAACTGAATATGATCCACAGAATCCAGGTTGTAACCAAGGCTCTGTGAGTTTAATGGGCACAAAGTGAAGTCCATAACAAAGGGCACCAAGACCCTCACTGCACTTTGCTGTCAACAATACCAACATCAATGTCTCAACAACCACAATTCAAGCAGTGGCCAAATTGTTGATTTGGCCACCCACCATTCAATCCCTACCCAAAGGGTTATCTGAACCCTGCATACTACCCTCCTCCACCACCAATGCTTCCTCACCTGACAATAATACCCTACCATCCTTATTATGCATCTCTGCCACTGTTGCCAACTGCACTCCAGTTGGCCCATCACCATCACTATCCACCCATGCCAAGTGAATACACTCAGCAACCACTCCACCCCACACCCTTGATGACATCCAGGCTATCAAGAGCCAAAGGCAAACAACACATATCAGAGCAAGACCTACTCCACCAACAATACAAGGAACAGAACTTGGGCCTTGTATCTTGATTACATGAGGTCAGGTTAAATGACTACCTCATTGACATGATTGACCTGTTTGACAAGTCAATCAATCAAGTTCTCAACAAGCTCATTGAGATCATACAAAACAAACACATACATTAGTGTCCTCAAAGGACACCTCTGTCACCTCAATGATACTCTCTCTGCTGTACAGCGATTGAGAAAGTATGAGCTTGAGGCTATGATCCATGCATCAAAAAAGAGGGCCCTATCTGGTTCTCTAACACCTCCCAGTGGAGCTGTCCCAACTCCACTACAACAGCAACAACAACCTGTGTTGAGCTCATCAGCTTGACCAAAATCATATGCTTCAGTTGCAAGTACTCCAATGACTCACACATTCTCTATATCTTCCTCCAAAGTGAGCACTGGCATTGCTCACTCATCATCTTCATCTTCCAAGGCAGGTACACAGACCAAGCTATCTCCTACCACATCCAAGAAGGTGAGTGCTGGGTGCACTCACCTGAACACAACCTCTTCCAAGACTAGTGCACCTAGCACTAGTCAAGAACCAACACCCTCCAAGAAGTTGTCCAAGTGAAGGTGACAGGACTTGCCCATCAGGATGACCAATGAGTCAGTCACCCTAGAACCAGATGTTTTACCATCTTAGTTGCATTGCTATGACTCTATGAGAATACATTGAGTATTGGAATGCTCGACATCCAACCCATCCCTTTTTTTTAAAAAAAAAAAAAATCAACATTTATTGTAATAGACTAACTACTACAAACAGGTGCATGATAGCAGTCCCAAGAGCTGAAACCTGACAAACTAGAGAAGGAAACAGGGAGAGAGAAAAATGAAGGAGAAAGAGGGAGGGGGGTGAGGGAGCTAGCAATGAGGCAACCTACACAAAATATATTGTACAGCTAATCAATCAGAGAGAGAGAAAAGAGATGAAAGAGAAGAAGGAGAGGAGAGATAGAGCTAGTTAGAGGCAAGTGTACATAGAGATGAAGAAAGACCCTTTAGTGAACATCCAGAGCACTATGTAAGGCCAGCCTTTCTCATTGAGTAAGCCATTGAGTGTTGTAGTCCTCAAAGGTGATTGGTCCTTGTATCTGGTCAGTGAAGGAGAATGCTGCCAGGTTTTCACATAAGAACTTGATGAGCCAAAAGATATTCATTTGGATACCATAAGGTTAATGGTAGAGGGGACAGTGGTGAATGATGTGGTCCTGAGTCTCAAGTTCTTCACTACATGGGCAGGAGGTGATATAGCACCCTGGGAAGAAGTGCTGTCTGAAAGTGCCAATAGGTGCATGGTCAGTTACACAGCAGGTAAAGTGCACACAGAGGTTTGGGTCAGTGCCAGGGCCTGAAGAGAGCCAGGTGCCACCTTTGGCATACTTGGGTTCCAGGGGTTGGTCTGCAGGGTTAGTAAGAGGAAGCCAATTGTGTCCTTGGTATTTGGGCACATTCATTTTTTGTCTCCAAAGAGCAAGACATTTATTGGTGTAATGGTTGTGAATGTAGCCTAGAGAGGTATGGAAGGGGAACCATGGGTTGTTGGGGATATACAGCAACTTGGCAAGATTGTGGGCTTGAAGTGAACTGACCATTTTTTGGATGATGGGACTGACCAGAAATGGATGTTGTTGAGGGGGGGGGGAGGACAACCACTCTCAGAGAAGAGGTATGACTGCTAAAGCATCTTTGTGAGCACTGTGGGGGCCATAATTAAAGAGTAATTTTGCAGAAGAAATTGAGTCTGTAAATAAAGAGATAGATGAACAACTATGAGAGATAGCAAGAGAAACAGAAGAAAAGAGACTGAGACAGATGGCATAGGATTCAGAGTCAGAAGAAGTAACTTCCCCACAGGGGTGGATGGAAGAGGAAAGGATGTCAGAAGTAGAAGAACTGAAGACAAGAAAAGCAGAGATAGCAGAGAGCCACAGATTGAGAGGAACAGAACCATCAGATGAAACAACTAATGAAATGGGAGAAGATAAAGAAGAGTCCCTAGCTACATTGAGAGACTGTATATAACAAGCTTTTATGTTATTATCAGTGGGAGTGGGACATTGATGGAAGTGAATCTGAGAGTCAAAGTGATCAACAAGGCACTGACCAGGTTTGGCACTAGGATGGAGGCAGTTGAACCAATCCAAAACAAGTTGGGTGTCAGACACAAAGTCTAGCACCATGGATTGAATTTTTATAGAGCACACATCAAGTGGATCAATGTCACATGTGAGGATTTTAAGGGGGTGAGAGGAAGGGAGAGTTTGGAATTGGAGAGAGCATTGTTTGGCAAGTTTGAAGAGATGGAGTTGAATGGGGATAAGGCCAGCAATGGCCTCGACTCTGCCTGTGGGTGTTGTATGAAATGCACCAGTGATCAAAAGGGCTGCAGACTGTTGCATTTGCTGAAGTTGTTTGATAAGGCCTTTGTAGCAGCCATTTCTGTTAAACCATAATCAGAATCCATATATGGCTATTGGGACCACACATGACCAATATAGGAGACATTTGTGAAGAGGGGAGAGTCCTCTTATGGAATTGCTGAGTAAGCACATACACTTGACTGTAGAGAGTGCTTTGGTGGAATAGTATTGAACATACTCTTTGAAGGAAAGTGCCTGATCAAAATAGAAGCCCAAATAGCAAAGGTACCACTTGGGTTTGAAAATGAGTTGGCCATCAGTGGGGTGGTTGACAACAACATGTGGGTCTGGTTCCACCCATGGGCAGTTAGAGAAATGAAAGGTTTTGGTCTTATCATGTTCAAGAGCAAGACCCATTGAGGTTAGTATCCATTCACAGTCTAAATATACAGAAACCAGTAGTTTACAGTTTACATAGAAAGAGTCAGATTGAATGACAATGAGACTATCATCAACAAAGGATAGTAGTTTACAACAAGCATCATTAGAAAACTTGTGGATAAACAGAGAAAGGTACAAAGCAGTTAGTATTAGGGAGAGAGTGGAGCCTTGTCCTACACCTATGGAGGCAGGAAAAAGGGGAGAAGAGTCATTGTTCCAAGCATACATCATGAAACAGTTAGTAAGATAGTCAGAGAATGAAACTATAGAAGAATAGAAGCCATGTCTTTTGAGAATTTCGATTAAAAGAGAGTGATTAATAGAGGGGAAAAACTGAGTGACATCAAATGCAAGGATGCTTGTCTTGAGATTCTTTTTCTATCCTGATCAGACTAGGTGAGTGACAAAAACTCCAGCCTCTTCAGTGGACTGATGTATGATACCTCCAAATTAGAGGGGGTGGATGAGATCAAATTGAGTCACTTCAAATTGGAGGCAATTGGATATCATTTTCTCAATGAGTTTGCCTAGTGTGTTGAGGAGGACAATTGGCCTGAACATCTTCAGAGCTGAGTAATGAGGCTTATTCAGTTTGGGAATGATGACTGAAATGGATGTCTTGAAGTATTTGGGCCATGTGTGATATCTAATACAGGCTGAAGTGAGTGATGTGAAGTTCAATTTGACATCATCATCTGACATAAGGAATTTGATGTGGGCCCAGGAGAGATGGTCAGGACCAGGAGCTGAGGAATTGGCACATGGAAGGAGAGCATCAGTTAGTTCTCTGTTTGAGAAAGGAGGCCATGATTGCTCCTTTTGTTCTGGAGCAAATGAGGCTGTATTAAGATTCATGGGGTGGTTAGATGCCACATTATAGGTTTCATCAAGTGCTTTCCATAGACTCTCTGGATTGTCACATGGTTGTCCTTTGTAAAGGATAGATTGGGAAGGGGGAAGATTGCATTTCTTTACCCATGACATGAGATCCCACAGGTGTCTTTTCTCCCTTGAAATCTCAAGGATTTTTTGATCAAAGAAAGCTTGTTTGGCTTTTCTGGTGGTGTGTCTGAAGTTGGTCCAGTTGCACTTGGTTCTGTGAGCATTGAATGTGTAGAGGGCATCAGAACACTGGTTGTTCCACCAGGGTTTGGATTGATGACAAATTTTGACTTCAATAGCATTTGCATTCCATTCTTTGGATACAATGGAGAAAATGGATGTGGCATATTTGTTGACATCTGTCAATGAAGAGAAGGTGGGAGGAATGGACTTAATGCATCTGGAGCAGTTGTACAGAAAAGTGGCTTCTTCTTCTGAGTCTCTCAGGATAGTGCATTTGATTGTGATGGGATACACAGTCATGGAGAGAGGAATGCATGTGTGAAGGGGAACATGGTCAGATTTGGATCTCCACCCATGTTTGTAGGTGTGAGTAGGGGAGGGAAGACTTTCTGGAGATATGGTGAAGATCAGATCAATTACTGTTTCAGATTTATTGGGATCATCAGGAAAATGTATAGCTGAGTATTGGATCAGAGTAGATCATATCAATCTGATTGAATCCATGATGTCTATAAGAAGATCTGCATGGGCCAAATGATGTGGGGAATTATGATCCCAATCTAGTGATCTCATATTGAAGTTTCCTCCAGTGAAGAGAATGTTGTTAGGGAAGGAATGAATATGTGATTCTAAATAATCTATGGAAGAGGAGTCATGTGATTCAAAGTAACAATTAAGGAGATATTGTTTACTAGGAATGGATAGCAAGAACAACTGAAAATCAGGTGATGAAATAATATTTGGATGAATGATTGGGTTTAAAGATCAAAGAGAATTGTGAACATATGTAAGAATGCAGGGCTTATGAATAGATTGGTCATGAAGAAGAAGCCAATCTTTATGGATAGGAGGTCCTACCATCAGATCTCCTTCAGAGGTCGATGTGGACAGAATGTTTCAAATGAACCTAAATGCCAGTTCTTGTATATATAGAATGTGAATGTTTTTGAGCAAAGGGGAGTTCAAAAGAAATTCAATGATGGACCAATTCTTTTGTACATTAAATGAACAAATAGATATGTGATTTAGAGAGAGAGCATTGTTAGGTAAGAAATGTTCAGACATTTATCACTCTGGAGTTGAAATCAGCCTTTGCCTTTTCCATTTTCATTTCCTTAAGCTTATTAATGATCCACTCCTTGTCATAATGATGATGGAAGAATGGACATTTGTCACTGTTCACATGGTGTTCTTTTGATCCACATGACAGACAATTAAAGGAGGTCACATGAGGACACTCCTTGATGTTGGCAGGGGTGGGTGGGTGGGGGTTAGGGCCAACCTTGCTGTGACAGCAGTACCCATTGTAGTGGTGGTTATCAGTGTAGTGGGGATCACCACAAATGGCACATCTGGGGTTACATGCTTTACAGAGATGAGTTGGGTGACCCCATCTCCAGCATCAGTTACATAGAGGGCTGGCAACCCTCATGCTTGCACCTTGGAAGGTACACACTCTATTCTCAAAAAGAATAGTGTGATTGATCTAGAGTTTTGTCCTAGAAGCAGTTTGTGAATCCCAGAGGTCAAAGACCAACCCATCCCTTTGTCCCTCAACTGGGACCAACTTGCTACTTCTGATCACTTGACATTGATGACAGTCAAGTGCCAAATATGAACCTTGACACAGTAGCTGAGGTTCTCATCCACAATGGAGTCAATCCATCTTGGATCAACCATGCACACCTCTTTGGGATCTATTATTTGGATCAATCATACACTGGTGAACCTAGTCACTAGTCCATGTACCATGACTGGGACAACAAATGCATTCATCATCTTGACTGATATGGACTACCCCCTACCATCAGAGACTGGAATGGGTGGTTTTATCCCAATGAAAATGACCTTCTCCAGTTATACTACTTTGAACAATGAGAGTTCCTTCACTTAGAGAAGGAAATGCAAGATGCTCCCAGCTGGTTAAAGGCTGGGGGCCCCACTCACTTCTGCCTCCTAAGCAAGCAGAAGTACCCACCACACCTGCTCAAGCCCCCAACCATGCCTGTGGTTGATGGATCCAGCAGATTGACTCTGCCCATTACATCCAGTGAGGTCCAGGTCAAGGATCACCCCTTGACTGAAGCCCATCTAATGGAGGTTGATTGCCCCTCCATTCTTCAGCCCAAAAGCAAGTCATCACCCACTGACACATCTGATGATGATAGTGTATTGTCAAACAGTTCCATACCCAAGGCTGGGGGAAGTTCATTATCCCCTGCTTAATCCTCTATCAACAATAGGGGAGCAACCTAGTCACTCCACCATGTACCTACCCTCATCAAGTCTCACAACTTGAATCAATCTGTATCCTCATCCAGGCATTACCACCTGGTCCCTATCATGGTCAAGTCTCATGACCTGACTCAATGCACACCTGGCCAAGGGGCTTTACCCCTTTGGCCTCACCACTTATAAAAAAATGGACCTGAGTGACCTAGTCATCTTGGCCATATATCCTATACCCTAAAGCTGAGCAACCTACCTGTCTCAGACCTATACCCTATCCTACACTACTATTTATTAATCCTCTCCTCTCTCATACCAAGAGACCATGCAATAGTCTGGAGGGGGGGTATGTAAGGGTGTACCCTTATACTTAATTCAAAAATCAAATAACCCATGTTGTCTTATTATATTTTGATATCTTCCTTGTTTACCCATTACTCTATCAGATATTTGTACCTTTTGTTTATTTAGGGCACTTCAGTTGTTGGAGACAACTGACCTTTGCTTGTGCCATATAGTCTCCCAATATATGGGTTTAAACTATTTGGTGTGAGTGTGAGGTCTCTCAACAGTAAAGCCAACAGCTTTACAAGCTGCTTCAGGTTTAAAGTCTGGTTTTAAGTTGATCTTGTGATCATATGGTTGTGAAGGAGGATATCTTTCTGATTCCTTTTCACTGAATAGGTTTAGATAATCCCAATAATACTTGGGATGATGTCCTTCAGGTCCACAGCCTTTTTTAGTCTGTGATATGCCTGATAGGACTTCTATGCTTCTGAGATCTTGGTATTGATCTCTAGAGTGGTGTGTGCTAGATCAAGCTGTGCTTCATAATCAAGTCTGGCTTGTCTGTGGAGGGAGTGTGGAACATTCACAGTTGCTTTTTCAGCTAACTGGATGTGATTGATCTGGATCTCATTTTTGGTATCCATGTTATTGATATTTATAGCAGGGATCTTAGATCTCCTGGTTCACCATTGAAAGGTACATTTCATCCAATTAATGTTGGGATTATGTTTTTTGAGAAATGAGAGGCCAATTATCATTGGTTGCTCTCTGATTTCTGCAATGTAGCATGTAATGTCTACATTGCAATTATCTATGTGTAGCTGCAATTCTGCTTGTACAGTAATGGCATGGCCTACATTCATAGTACTGTCAACATATTATACTGGTATGGGTCTATTCAAGGGTATCATTCTTAACCCAAGCTGTTGAATGGTCAAGGAAGAGACAAAATCTCCTTGTGCACCACCGTTGAGCAGTGGGTAGATTGTGACAACTGTAGAAGAGTTTGGATTCCTTAGTACAGTAGGGATATACAGAGATTTGTTGTTAGTTGACACTGTCAAACAGACTTCAGCTATCATCAGCTCAGTAGAAAAGGGAGTAGTCAAAGCTTTGTCTGAGTTCAGTCCCATAACTGGCACAGGAGGTTCTCTAGACAGTTTTTTACTCTATATTTTATGAGCAAGATATTTCTGAGCAGTCCAATGGGAGTTGTAATGATTCTGTATATCAAAAGGAGGTTCAACATCCATATAAGAATTTGAAAGCAATGCAGGACTCAGAGGCATTGCCTCTACTCTAGTCCTCATTGTTACAGCCTAAACTGTTTTCAGTCATGAAAGCAGTATCCAGGTTATAATACAATCAAGTTTTACAGCTAGAATAACAGACTATGAACCCACACTAGAAGAAACCTCAGCACTTCACGAGGATCAATCCAGTAGTATAGTCTAGGCACCTAGATCAGGAAAACTGTACCAACTAGATGCATCCATAAGCCATTGATTCAGTATCATTACTGAAGTCAGGATTATGTTACTGAGGATTATTCACCAACCATACCCTTGCAAGGATCCTTTCTCACATGAGTGACACTAGGGATTATCTTGTTCAGTAGTATGCTTAGCTGCCACTATGTACCAAAAGACCTAGATCAGCTATGAACTCAGCAGATGAAGTCTGAGTCAGAAGAGAGACTACCCAACTAAGGGATTGATGCGTCATCTCAGAAAAAGTGATTCATTGACCTCACAAGATGCCAAAAACCATGTGACTCATTAACAGTCAGTGATTCAAATCAGCTTAGTGAGAAATGTGGAGAACAAAGATTCATAATACTATTAAGTCAGTAATAATGAATGGTATTACATATACAGTAGAGTTGGTCAGTGAAAGCTGATAAATATCATACACATGTACTGTATCAGTCCATGCATCCAGTAGAAACACATATGCATTCACTACCAGAACACCCTATTGGGCAGAGAACAATGTAGATTATAAATTATATGACTCTGTACTTGTATGTGTAATCCTTTATTGAGTCAGAACATTGTAACATTAAATTGTAATCACTCCTCAACCTATAATATAAAATCCCCTTGATGATGTGAGGTAAAGCAAGGCAATTCCTGCTGAGCTTCACTTAGAGGGTTGTTGAATATTTGATGATCACTGAGTGATAGTTAAGCATTTATAAGAGTTTTCTTCAGTCGATGCGACCTACTAGTGAGAGCCAGAACAAAGACCCAGTAGTTCCCCTAGAAGTTTCCATAAGTTGAGAATCAGAAGTTAGCCTTAGCAGGGTTAAACTAGGAGTACATTGCAGTTGCATATTGCCAGTCAAAGCACTTATCAGTATGAGTCAGTATATTTCTAGTAGTAGTGAGGGATCACTCTTGCTACCTTCGATTCTTTGATACTTGTGTATCATAGTGTCACTACATCAGAGACTTGTCAATTTAAAGAACAAACAGTCTAGTTCAGTCTTGAACTAGGAAATCACTGGGACCACCTTGTGACAGAACACAGAAATCCTCACATTAAGCAAAGATAGTACCAAGCACATACACATTCCCCCACTCCTTCACAACTCTTACCTTTACCTTTTAACATTCCTAGTGAGTGTTTTGATCTTGTGTCACTTTATTATCTCTTTCATTTCTAAATCAGAGTCCCCTACAAACTTGCTAGGGTGTGGCTTTTGGTAATACTATTTTATATTTTATTTCACATTATCCCTATTATCTGTTATATTCAATAGTAATCCATTTGCTGCCCCATCATTGTGGAAAAGACTGCTGCTCTTCCTCAATAATCTTAGCCATAGCATGGTTTGCTAGTTTATTTTGATCTTTGGGAGGCAATTCAGTGAATGCAACCTTAATTGAATTAAGGGTGTTTAGGTGGGATGATGAGGCATTAAGGGACATGGGAGGATGAGGTCAGTTTGATGAAGATGGGATCAAAGCTGAAGGCTGAGGAGCAGGTCATTTCCCTTTTTGGAATCATCTTTGGTTCAAAGGTGACTGTCAATTCCAATGAAGGGGACAAGAGCAAGCCCAGTTGTCTATTTTACCAGGTAATACATGCTCCAACTTCATTCAGTCTCATTGGCAATCAGTCAAGATAGCATTAACTGAGATTCCTTGTCTTGCATAATCATCTTCTTCTCTGGAAGAGAATTCTTCTAGGGCATTAATGTCCATCAGTTCACTGGGTGGTAAACAATGTTCTTTGTAAATGAACTTGTTTCAAGGAGTATCATTAAAAGCATCATTGAAATATGATAGTTGGGAAGTGGGGCCTCTACTAGTCTTGCACATTTGGTATTACTGGAAGTTATTAACTATCCTAGCAATGTCAGCTTGCCATTGTATGTAAGTAGTGGGCAGTTGAGTCATTAAATAGAGTTGTCATTGTACCCAGTCAGAAATAGAGTTGACATAGAGGTGGACTTTATGGCTGTCATCAGTAATGTTTACTTGACTCAAGAGGTAAGTAAACATTTGGTTGAAGACAGTGATGTCCATTTTGGAGATGTTGAGATGAGCATGTTGAAGCTTTTTGGTAGCTTGCATGGCTTCAATCTTTGGTTTGAAGTAGTCTTTGAGTTGGTTGTTGAAATCAGTCCAAGTGCCATACTCATAGGTGTTACTGATAGTATTCCACTTTTCTTTCATAAAAGCATTGCAGAATCCAGTGGCATTGCCTTTGGTCATGTACTGGAGGGTATATAAGATCTTCTTCCTGTCATTGATGTTATTCTATGCATTTTGAAATGTGGCTTGATGGTTGTCAAAGACTAGTCATAATTGACCTTGGAAGGTTTGGAAGTTACATAGTTCTCCATTGAATGGTTGAATCTTTGGAGCTTTGGGAGCAGCCATTGCTGCATTCTGTTGATGAGCAGGTAGTCCATGAGGTGGGTTAGGTGGAGGAGATGGTGGTTGATTAAACAGAGTCAAGGTCAATGATATAGTACCTGGTACTCTCAGTATCTGAGGTATCAGTCTCTATGGGAGTGTCTGATCAATATATGACTCTGGCCTCTGCATCTCTGTAGTATATTGGCTCTGAGGTATAGTATCAGTCAGTGTTGGAGTTTGGGATGAAGATGACTGTGACTCATTGGTTCCAAAGGTATCTAAGGTTTGGATAATGTTTGCTGAGGATAAGGTTTGCATTTCTGGGAACCTTGAGGAAGGCCATGTATCCAGTCCTAGCCACAAGCACTGAGATAGGGGCAAAGGTGTGGTGAGATGGGTCTCTAGCTGTACACTTATTGCAGAGACAAATGTAGAACTCTGTGATTCAGACTGTTCAGTTAGCAATGTAGTATGCCTGTGTGAAGCAACTGGGGGAGTGTTCTCAATTGTTTGTTCTGGGGTTGATGGTTGAGTTGAATGATACAATGGTGGTTCAATGATTCAGAACAGTTGCAGCAGATTTGGAGGTTCTGACTCTCTAATAACCATCTGCTTGACTGAAGGGAAGATGTGTGAGGTAGTGGTTGAGGGAGGAGGTACCATTGTAGTTATGCTCTGTTGATGGCTTAAATGGCATTTGAAGGCTATAAGAAGGGCTTTGGCTTGGTCAATATCTCAAGGGGAACTAGTCCAATGGAGATGTAGACTCTGAGCTTGTTTTTTTTAAAAAAAAAAAATCAATGTTTATTGTAATAGACTAGCTACTACAAATGGGTGCATAATAGCAGCCCCAATACCAAAACTAGAGAGAGAAAAGAAACAGAAGAGAGAAAAAGAAACAGAAGAGGATAGGGAGCAGGGAGCCACACTAGAGATAAAGAGATGAGAAGAAAGTAGGACTAACTTAACAAGTCCAGAAAGAGATCAAAGGGAGATGAGAAGTGGAAGAGATGTAGGAGCAGGGGAGCTAGCTATGAGGCAAGAGAGAAAGGGAAAGACCTTCAGTGAACATCTGGGACTCCATTTATCACAAGTCACTCTCTGTGGGTGAGGTGGCAAGTAGTGAATTCCTCTTGGGTAATAGGTCCTTGTATCTGGTTGGTGAAGGAGAACACTGTTGGGTTTTGGTCTAAGAAGTTGATGACCCAATAAAAGCTGTCACAGGCTCCTACTGGGTAGTTGAAGCAGGGGCAGTTGTTGAGAATGTGGTCTCACATCTTGAGAGGTTCACCACATGGACATGAAGTGATGTGGTGCCTGGGGAAAAAGTGCTGTCAAAAAGTGCCAATGGGTGTGTGGTTGGTGATGCAGTGAGTAAAGTGCACATATAGTTGGGTGTTTTGCCCAAGTAGTGAATTAAGCTAAGTCCCACCTTTGGCATACTTGGGCTGGAGGGGCTGTTCAGTGGGGTTGAGCAGATAGAGCCATGAGTGGCTGCAATGGGAGGGGTTGTTCATGTGCTCTTACTATAGTGAGAGACATTTCTGGGTGTAATGGTTGCAAACAAATCCTAGGGATGTGCAAATAGGCTGTTGTCTGGGATTAGGAAGACAGAGAGATTTTGTGAGGATGTGTGCCTAGTAGTGAATAGACCAGTTGGCAGAGGAGGGAATGGACCAAAAGTGGATGTGGTTAAGAGGGGAGGAGGAGAGCCAATTGTGGAGGAGTGGTACAACTATGATGGAGTCCTGGTGCATGCTGTGAGGCCTATAAGAAAAAAGAAGTTTAGCAGAAGAGATAGAGTCTGTAAAAACTACAATAGAAGAAGCATTTAATGAGGATGCAAGAGAGATGGAGGAAAAAAGACTAAGGTGGAGGGCATAAGATTTGGAATTGGAAGAAGTAACTTCACTACAAGGGTGAACAGAAGAGGAGAGGATATCAGATGAAGAGGAGCCAAATACTAAAAAGGAAGAAGTAGCAGATAGAGAAGGATTAGAAGGAACCAAGCTGTCAGTAGCTACTAAAAGGGAAACAGGAGAAGAGAAGGAGAGATCTCAAGCATGGGAAGCATTGGCAATGTAGAGTACCATGGCATCTTCTTTTGAAGGGTCAGGGCACTTGATGAATTTGATTTGATTGCTAAACAAGTCCAGCAGATGCTGGCCAGGTTTGGTGCTATGGTGGAGGGGCTGAAACCAGTCTGTGACCAGTTGGGCATCTGAAACAAAATTGAGCACTATGGAGCACTGTTTAGTGTGATGTGCATCTAGGGGGTCAATATCATGTGTGAGGAGTTTGAGAGGGTGAGAGGGGAGGAGAGTGTGGAATCTGAGGGAGCATTGTTTAGTGAGTTTAAAGAGGTGGAGTTGGATGGGGATGAGACCAGCAATGGCCTCAACCCTGCCTGTAGGGGTGGTACAAAATGTACCAGTAATCCATAGGTCAGCTTGCCTCTATATGCATTGAAGGGACTTGATGAGTCTGTGGTATCTTGCATTGCAGTTAAACCATAGGTGGAATCCATATGTGGCTATAGGAACCACACAGGAGCAGTATAGAAGCCTCTTATATAGTGGGGATAGGCCACAAATGGAGTTTCCAAGCATGTACATGCATTGGACAGTGGAGAGAGCCTTGGTTGAATAGTACCAGATGTGTTCTTTAAAGGATAAACTTCTGTCAAACTAAAAGCCAAGGTAACAAAGGAAGGGTTTGGGGTGGATGATGAGGGTGTCATCAATGGGAATGGAGGGATTGGGTTCATGGGATGGTTGATTGGAGAAATGGAAAGCCTCAGTCTTGTCTATTTCAAGGACAAAGCTGAGGTGACAGAGGTAGGCTTTGCATGATTTGTAGATCTGTGTGAGAAGACAGCAGTTAGTAGTAAATGAGTCCAACTGAACAATAATGAGTCCATCATCAACAAAAGAAACTATTTTACAATGAGGGTCAGAAGAGAAGTTGTACATAAATGGGGAAAGCAAAAGAGCAGTCAAGATAGGGGAGAGAGTAGAACCTTGTCCTATGCCTATAGAAGCAGGAAACTTTGGAGAAAGGTAATTGTTCCAGAAATAGGTAGTGAAGCAATCCTTTAAATAATGAGAGAAGAAGGAAATGAGATTAGAATTAAAACCATGGCATTTGAGTGTAGCACAGAGGATAGAGTGATTGGTGGAAGGGAAGAATTGGGTGATATTGAAGGCAATGACACTTGTTTTAAGTTTATGTTTCCAGCCCAAATGGACTAGGTGAGTGATGTATATGCTGGTGTCTTCAGTCAAGCACTGGATAATGCCTCCAAACTGAAGGGGGGTAAACAAGGTTGAATTGGGTGGCTTCAAATTGCATTTGAGTGGAGATCATCTTCTCAATAAGTTTACCAAGTGTATTGAGGAGGAGGATGGGCTAGAACATTTTCAGGGTGGAATAATGAGGCTTGTTGGGCTTTGGAATGATGACAGAGGTGGAGTTCTTGAAGTGTTCCAGCCAGGTGGAAAGCTCTACACACTTGGAGGTGAAGAGGAGGAAGTTGTGATGGAGTATGTCATTGGACATGAGATACTTAATGTGAGCCTAGGAAAGGTGATCAGGTCCAGGAGCTGATGAATTAGCACATGGGTTGAGAGCATCAAATAATTCAGCATCAGAAAAAGGGGGCCATGGGTGCTCCACTTGAGCATCAATGGAGTCAATAGTGCTTAAATCAACTGGGCAGTTAGAAGCAGAGTTGTAGGAAGAGTCAAGAGCATGCCAGAGGTCATCTAGCTCATTACAACTCTTTCCTTGGAAGGAGATGGATTGAGAGGAGGGGAGGTTTCTCTTACCAGTCCAAGACATAAGGTCCCATGGGCACTGATTTTCTTCAGCTATGTCTTTGATTTTCTTGTCAAAGAATGTGCATTTGGACTGGCATGTGACCCATCAGAATTTAGACCAATTGGCCTTGGACTTGTGACATTGGAAAGCTCTGAGAGTATCAGAGCATTGGGGGTTCCACCAAGGTTTAGATTTGGTGCAGATTTTGACTAATTTGGTATTGTTCTGCCATTCTTGGTTAATGATAGAGGACATGGCTGAAGCATATGCACAAACATCTTGACTGGACTGGAAAGAGGGCAGTATGAGGTGGTGTTATAGTGAGGCTGCTTCAGTCTGTAAAGAGGCCTGATACATATCCACAGATCATATCAAAGGAGACTTCTCATGTACTAATGGATAGATTACCTTTAAGCACTGACAGAGTCAATGTGTCAAGATAACTAATACTTATAGTTGCACAATACATCTACTACCTCAATAGAAAGACTTAGGCAACTTAGAGAGTGATAAAGATTATAAGCACAACTTAAATCATATCAATTATAGTTGATAAAGACTTCTATTTGAGTCTCCACCTAACCAAGTAGAAATGATGCTTTCTACTTGTTAGTATTGACAGTTTATATACCTATGGACAATGTACCTAAATATATCTACATTATAACTTCTAATTGATGATCCAAAGTTTGTCAGGTACTGAAGCTTGACTCAGATATTGACTTGGAACAAAGAAGCCTAATTCTTCTAATAATAGTTTGATACAAAAAGTTCTTTATCAAAGAAGTCTTCTTTTCTAATAATAGTATGAAAGCTTATTAATCCATAAATGTCATATGACTTTGATATTTATGTAAGCATAACTATTGTCTAAGTAAAACAAACTAAAGACTAAAGCTTTTGGATATAACAAAGATAAATAACTCAAAAAGATAATAAGTAATTGTATAGTGAACATTTACTAAATTCATAACAGTTGAAGACATATGGAGATGGAATAAAGGAATGTGGCTTCTTCCTCAGAGTCTCAGGGGATAGTGTGCTTCTCAATGAAGGGTTGGAAGGGGAGGGAGTGGGGAGGGAGGTGAGGTGGGGGAGGTGGTCTGATTTGAATTGCCAATCATCATGTATTGAGTGGACTGGGCTTGGTTGCAGTGGATCATCTATCATGAAGATAAGGTCAATAATAGATGGATGTTTTGAGTCATCAAATGGGATGTGAGTATACTTTTCAACCAAGGGCATTGAAAGTGTAAGACCTAGGGAGTTCATGATGTCAGTAAGGAGATCTGCTCTAGTGGAATGGCAGAGGATATGTGAATCCTATTCAGGGGAATGGGTGTTGAAATCCCCTCCTGTGCAAACAATATTATTAGGGAAGAGGTGGATGTAAGATTTGAGATAGGAGATGGATGAGTCATCAGAAGGGTCAAGATAACAGTTCAAGAAGTAATGTTTCTTAGGAAAGGAGAGGGAAATTAGTTGAAAATCAGGAGAAGAAATTATATCAGGGTATGAGACAGGTAGTAGGGATATGCATGAATTATGAATGAAAGTCACCATTCTGGGGTGCTTCTCATTGGAAATAAAGAGATGCCAGTTTGGGTTGTATGGTATTCCTTTGTATGGTACTCCTTCAGAGTTTTCCATAGAGGGAATATTGCAAATAGTGTTGAAAGGCAGTTCTTGTATGCAAAGAATTAAAATATCTTTGAAGATAGGATCATTCAGCAGAATTTTGACAGTCTGTATGGAGCAATGAACATTGAAGAACAAAATAGGAATTGAAGAGAGGGAAGCTGGGCTGGGATGTTGTCCTTTAGACATTTACAGCACCAGAGTTGAAATCACATTTATTTTTCTCCACTTTGGACTCTGAGCTTGTTTAGCCTGTTGGAAATGTTCTTCAAACCGAGCAAAGAGTGTTGGATGTTCAACAAAGGTAGGGAGGGTCTCAAACTGCCAGCTGTGCTGAAGTTTGTAGCAAAAGAGGATGTCAGTATCTTGGCAGGATACCTAATGGAGATTCAGGAAGTTCAGTTTCACCTTCTCATGAATAGCAAAGGGTGTAGTAGACTCCAAGTAGCTCTCATTTAGTATAAGATTTGCTATCAATAAGGATTATGTTCTCTGTACCACAGGTGTAGTTATCAAGTCAGTTTCAAAAGTCACTCTCAGAGCATGCTCTCTGAAGGAGGGTTTGGAGTTCTTAGCAACAGGAATCAGAGAAAGGTCAATAAGAAGGAGGAGGGAGTCAGGGATATGGATTGGATGGAGTGTACCTAGTTATATGCAGGGGTAGATGAGATGTGTTGGACAATAGTCTGGACAAAAGGTCAGAGGGTGCTCCACTGAAGTTATCTTGCAGGAGGCTTTGACCAAGGATACTCTACTGAAATTATCTTGCAGGAGACTTGGTGTTACAAGGTTTCTTCTTTGGCTGGGTAACACCTAAGTCAGAGCCTATCCTTGTAAGAGAGACAAGCAGAGGTCCTAGTCCTATACAGGTCAGTAGGAGCTGCTCTGTTTAACCTCAGGTGGCTGTTCATGTTGTCTCTAGGCAGCGAACTCATGTAGATCGCACACTCCACAGGACAAAATGTTAACAAGAAGCCTGGAGAGAGAAAAGCTATCCACAAGGGTGAAGAGATGTAGACTTTATGTGCTACTGGTGCTCAAGGACTTATTCAAGTACCAAGAGGAGGTAACACACATTAAGATTAGACTTGCTAATCTACATGCCCAGGCGTTATATATATACTAAGTCCTATGACTACTTTAGGAAGTAGATCAATAGTAACATAGATGGTAAAGAAGAGGAAGGCATATGTCATAGATGAAAGTCTGCATGAGCGAACATACTTGATGCAAGCATGAATATGACAGAGGCAATGAAACTTATACCTAGTCCAAATATAGAAAAGCATCTAAGAAAGGAAACAGTAAGTTTAGCGATCAATCACAGATCGTCATCACATGGAAAATACACTCTGTGGTAATGGCATGCTTCATCTACCTTCTCACACATTTCCCAGTCAAGTGTTTGTCACAACTTGGTAGTTTCCTGCCAGAGGCTGACCATCATGTGCTTCATCAAATCCCATTCTTTGTAAGTCTGCTCCTCGGGGTCTTCAGTCTCCTCAGTGATCTCAGAGTCTGCAATATTCATAACATGATCCCCTTCATAAGGTTGAGTGCCCTCACTCAACTCAATGGCTCCCAGTAATGTTTTCATTGTTGTAAGGATATTCATGCATTCCCTCTCCTGTGTCATCCATGACACTTTGGAGGGCATGCTCAATTGATTGAGCTGTCCGTTGTCGAGGGCAAATGCATCAGTCGGAGGCTCTGGGGACGATGGTGGTATTGATGGCATGATGGGAGAGGCATGGAGGAGATCTGTCATGGCATTCATCAGCAAATCTAGGTCCTTGGATGTTGTTGGCAGTGGTGAGGCCTGCCTGAAGGAGAGTGTGACATTGGTGGCAGCACAGATGAACAGGTGAAGGAGATCTCAAGTCTCCTGACAATGGGGGTTGAGCTGCAGAGGAGGAGGGAGTTGGTAAGGGGAGAGCTGAGGGATGAGCATTCTGAGATTGATCATTTGTGGGAGCACTAGTTCCTCATCCACCATCCTGCTGCCCGGTAGTGGCAGCATGTTTGGCAAGTCTGACCATGGCAAGCTGGGCTCGGTTGGCAAGGATTCTGGCATAGTGGAATAGTGGGCATGTTCTGATGGGGTTAAGGAAACAGTACTTCTGGTAATGTCTGGGGGTGTAGTGGCAGCAGAAGGGGCAATAGTATCTTGCACATTGATCCGCCCTATGACCCACATTGCTACATTGATAGCAGGTGGAGTGTTGGTTGGATAGGGTGAGGATAGGGCCATCAGTGATAACAAATTCTGTATTTCCAGAAGTTCCTGTTTTGGGGTGTTGTCGATCCACATCATGAAGTTGCTCAGATACTGAAGGGGTTCCTTGGTTCTGTCAGGGCGAGGGGTTGCGAGTAATGTTGCCAGATCTAAGTCCAATTTGTGGGTGGAGAAAAGCAGATACATCCTCTCACACTTGCAAAATCACGCAGTGGGCACCTCAGAGGTATCGCCTTTCCTGATCAAGTCCTGGCAGGTCAATAACCTGAGTAAGGCAGGCACTGACTTCATCGGCCAGTCTGTTAGCATGGAGCTGGCAATGTATTGCATTAAACCAAGTCATCCTGAAAGAGTCAAAAACTTCAGTTGATTGATTACCACACTCAAGAGTGGTCCTTGCTCGGGAAAAGGCATCTTCATATAGAGAGTCGAGTCATACAGTGGCAGAAAGAGCAGCATTGCCTGCTTCTTGTAAGGCATGAGACAAAAGGGTTCACCTTTGGGCACTTTGTGCTTCATGTAATTGGAACACCTCAGATATTTGGCACCTGACTTCTGCAATGTCAGTGACTTGTCTTTGCTGTTCTTCATAGCAGAGGGACTCAGGGGTAGAGGGGCGATCTTCTGGGGAAGGTGTTGGTTCATGGGTAAGAGGAGTGGGTGGAGCAGAGATGAGGGTCTGTGATGAGGCTTGAGTGAAGGAAGTAGTAGAAGTAGGAGTGGTTGGGTAGTCAGTGGTCATAGTGTTGCTGGAAGTGAAAGACATTCAAGTAGCTTGCAGTTTAGCAAAGGTTGTGTCACAGTTTATAGGCATCAAGGAGGGTCTTGGAATTGCGCAGGTCTGTTGAATTTTGCCAGGTTCATTCTGATTCAGGGTATCCCTTCCAATGCACTAGGAATTCTAATTCTCGTCTTCTGGTGTGATGGTGCACCACTATGGCTTCAACTTCCCATTCTTCTTCTCCTTGGATGAGGTCAGGTGGGGGTCTTGAGAAGTGTTTGCCATAGATGCCATTTTTGGTGATGGGATAGAGGTATTGGACATGGAAGATGTTGTGTATCTTCCAGCTCTTCGGGAGAGACAGCTCATAGGATACATTTCTACATTTCCTAATAACAGTGAACAGGCCTAGTCAACAGGCAGCAATTTTCCTTGACACAACTTGAATTGGTAAGTTTTGAGCATTGAGCCAAACTTTCTGGCTAGGTTCTATTTTTGGCAAAGTGCACATTTGTGTCCATTCTGTCATAATTTTGTGCGAAGTCTCATGTGCTATTTTTGCAGCTTCTCAGATATTTATAATCCAGTTCATTCTTTCTTTGGCCAATGGGGAGTTTGTCAGTGCTAGCTCGGTTGGGAAAGCTTTGAGTGGGTGGCCATACATAAGTTCAAACAGCGTCTGTTGGTGGTTGGCATGTGTTCTGGAGTTATGGGAGAATTCAACTAAAGGAAGGTGTTCAGGCCAGGTGTGGGGGTTTTGAGTGCAATAGGCCAATAGATACATCTCGATTTCTTGATTAAACTGTTCAGTTGATCCATCCAATTGAGGATGATAGGCAGTAGAGGGGGTGTGATCGATGTTTAGCTTCTTGAACATAGCTTGTATTGATTTGGCCATAAATCAGGGATCTCTGTCCAAAATGATTTTGTTGGGTATTCCTGTGCAAATGAACACATGCTTGATCAAGATGTCTGCAATTTGATTGGCAGTGGTGGTTTTGGAAGTGGGTACTATGATTATCCCCTTCGTAAGACCGTGGTCCACCACAGACAATATTGTGTTGTATCCATTGGATTTGGGGAGGTCTGTGATGAGGTCCATGGACATCTGGGCAAAGGGGCATGATGATCAGGGACCTGGAATTGGTTGCAGGGGAGACTTCAAGGGGTGTCTGTTGATCTTGTATTGCTGGCAGGTGGGGCATCCTTTCACATAGTTTGTGACATAGGCGTGAATGCCAGGCCAGGTGACATATTCTTGAAGTTTCCTGAGGGTTTCAGCGACTCTGGGGTGTCCCACAGCTGGTGCATCATGTACAAGTGCTTCTTAAGTGCAGAGTCCATGGGAAGTTGAATATGACCTTCTTGATCCAATTCTATGGTTCTGTCCTTTCCTTTTTGGGCTTCATTTTCAACATCAGGGTCTATGATGTTGATTTCATTGTTTTCTCCTGAATTAGCCAATTTCATGTTAGTATTAGTGAAATCACTGGTTTGAAACTTCTCTAATGGAATGGCTGCTTTCGTGGTTTCAAGCTCTGTGTCTTTACTTGTCAAGGCATGGTCTGGCCTTCTGGACAAAGTGTCAGTGGTGCAGTTCTTAGATCTGGGAATATGGCAAATCTTGATTTTATGGGCACTGATCATGGCAGACCATCGAATGGTTCGTCTTGACAGTTTTGATGGTTTGGCCCAATGAATGATGTTATCATGATCCATCCATATTGTCATTTCATAAGATGATCTGTTGATGTAATGACACCATTCTTGTAATACACGAATGATGGCTAGGAATTCTTGTTCTGACATGTGGTAATTCTGTTTGGCTTGGGAGAATGGTTTGGAATAATAGAAACATGGGTATAACACACTGTTTGAGTCCTGCTGGAGGAGAACCGCTCCAGAGGTGTAAGTGGACACGTCAGTTTGAATCTCAAATGGTTTCAAAGGATCTGGAGTGATTAAGATGGGTTCTTCCAGAAACCATTGTTTTAATTTTCTAAATGTGTCATCAGCTTCTTTTGTCCATTTGAAAGGAGTGTTGGACTTCTTGAGAAGTGCATTAAGGGGTAAGGACAGGTGGGCATAGTGCTTGATGAACTTGCAATAAAAGTTGCAGAACCCAATGAATTTCCATACATCTCAGACTGTCTTGGGTGTAGGCCAATCTGCTATTCCTTTGAGCTTGGCCGGGTCCATTTTGACTTCATTGGGAGAGATGATGAATCCGAGATAGGTGAGGGTCATCTTTTTGAATTCACATTTCTCTGGTTTGAGGTAAAGATCATGTTTTCATAAGATCTTGAACACTTCTTTTGTTGTTTTTCACAGTTCAGCTTTGGTGGGGGCATGGATAAGGATATCATCCATATAGACAATGACTTTGTTCTGCATGATGAGAGGGGTGAGGATGGTGTCCATCATGTTTTGGAATGTTGCAGGGCTATTGCACATCCCAAAAAACATGACTGTGGGTTCAAATAACCCTCAGTGGGTGTGGAAAGCTCCTTTCCATCTATCTTCTTCAACAATTTGAACATTATTGTAGCCAAGTCTGACATCGAGTGCAGTGAAGTATTTTGAACCTCGTAATTTGTCAAGTATGGATTGGATCAAGGGGATCAGATAGCCATTTTTGACCATGTGTCCATTGAGATAATGATAGTCTTGACAGGGCCTAAGTTTTCCATCTTTCTTTGAGACAAAGAAGAATGGTGAGGCCATGGGGGATTTTGAGGGTCTGATATATCCTTTCACAAGATTTTCTTCGAGGAATTTGTCAAGCTCCTTTTCTTCAGTGAGGGAGAGTTTGTAAGAGGGGAAGGCCTTTGGTATGAAGGTCTCCTTTGTTTCGATCTGATGGTCCCATTGTTGAGCAGGAGGAAATCTTTCACTTTTCTTTTGAGAGAAGAGGTTGAGATATTCATGAAACTCCTGGGGAACTATCTTTTCAGGATCGGTCTCCTTTTTCTGTTCTCCTGTTTGGGCTAATATTTGAGAGTAGGAGGTCTTGGCATTGATTTCAGTGAAGTTTTCCTCAGAGAAATCTTCTTCAAGCTCATTCATGTAGATTTCTGAAAGAGTGTCATCAATTATCGAAGAGAGTGTGGTGTTTTCCATTAAACGTCTCCATGAGAGGGTTCATTTCAACCAGTCAATGTTGGGATTGTATTTGGTGAGCCAAGGGACTCCTAGGATTATTCTAGGTCATCCTAGATTGATCACCTGCAAATCCATCTTCATTTGTTTCCCATAGATAGTGAAATCAAGGGTAACAAAATGAGTGATTTGCTTATCTTTATTTAGGGTTCTGTCAGCATTCCTGACTTTGATTGGTTTCTTCAATGGCAACATTTTTAGGTTCCATTTCTCGACCAGCCAGTGGTTGATGAAATCTCATCCAGCTCCAGAATCTATCAGCACAAGGTTTTCCATGGATTTTTCAGAGAGATGCATGGTGATGGGGCAGTAAAAGGTGTTGGATTGGTGAGTCTTTAAACACAATTTGGGTATTTCAGTCTGAGAAGAAGGAAGGGGCATAATTTTGTCCTTTGGATGGGGATAAGAGTCAGAAACCAGTCTGTTTGAAAACAAAAAGGGAGAAAAAGAATTGTCTTTCAGTGCATCTTTCTTTCCTTTAGACGATCTAGATGTGGAAGCTAGTCATCTGAGGCAAAATCCTGGATCTCCTTTGCTTGAGCACTGGTGGAGTTCGAGAATTCAGTGAAGATTTCAGTGACTTCTTCATCATCTGCTTCCTGAATTATCTTGTTGATCCAGGTGAACATGGCTTTTCACTTCTGCTGCTTTTCTTTATTGTGGGGTAATTTAGGGGGTATGGGCAGCTTATGCTTGGAAACCTTTGCTTGGGCATTTCATGGTAGATTTCATGTTGATTGCAGTGGGTTCAGTTTCTTTGGACATTCTCGAGTGAAATGTCCTGTTTGTCCACAATTGAAACATTTCCCTTGCTTGAGGTCATTGTGCATTTTTGGAGTAAGGATGTTCTGAAGAAATGTCTCCAGGAGGTCTTGATTTTCTTCAACCTCATTGACTTCCACATTGGATTCTTCTTCCAGAGAGTAGTCTTCTTCAAGCATGATTTCAGAGAGTGCCAGTGCCAGGTTATCCACATCCATGGCATATGGATCTTTATACATCTGGCTTCTTGACCAATTCATATTATAGGATGCCTTCTTCTTTGGTTGGGGTATAGCTCTATTGGTTCATTCTCGGGCATGGCTAGCTCGATAGTTGTTCTCCATGTGGTGTTGTTCTTCCACTGCTCTTGCTGCTTCAAACCAGATGTCAATGTCCAGTCTGGGTCTGAGGGCAATGGTTTTGAGGCCAATTTCAAAGTCCAGTCCTTCTCTAAACCGGTAGATGAGTTCTTGAGGGTTGACCATCCCTGCTTGGGTCACAAGGACTTTGAACTCAGAGATGTACTGGTCCACTGGTCTTTGCTTTTGCTTGAGAGTGTGGAGTCATCGGAGAGCATCTTCAGTGTAGTTGTAAGGGAGGAAAACCCTGTCAAGCTCGTCTTGGAATGCATTGAACATCCTGAGATGTAATACTCCATTGAAGTTGTGTTGGCAGAGGTATTCTGTTTTCCATGGTTCCACTGCTCCTCCAATGTAGTAGAGCATGAATATGATG
Source organism: Podaxis mareebaensis (assembly GCA_018524725.1). Taxonomy (NCBI): domain Eukaryota; kingdom Fungi; phylum Basidiomycota; class Agaricomycetes; order Agaricales; family Agaricaceae; genus Podaxis; species Podaxis mareebaensis. The sequence continues at coordinate 176,315 of JAEUWP010000459.1, read as the reverse complement.
GCATCATGGTTGGTAGGGAATTTATGCTGGTTGGTGATAATGTACAGGGTGCATTGCTGCTTCCATGCCAAGTACTTCTATGGGTCTCCATCATACAAGGGTGGTGCCTCATATTTTGGTGTGGAAGGAATGGCAGGCATTTGTGCTTGTTGGGGAAAACTGAAACCTGGTGGAGGTGCTCCTGGTTGTCCCAGTGCTGGAGGTCCTGGTGGTGGTGCTCCTGGTGGCAATGGTGGTGGTGCTTCTGGCAGTCCTGGTGGTGGGTTTGGACCTGGTTGTCCTGGTCCTGAAGGTGGTCATCCAGGCAGAGGTGGTCCAGGAGGTGGGTGAGGGCTTCCTGTTTGCGGCAGGTTTGTTGGCTGAGCTGTTCCAGTCTGAGGCAGGTTTCCCTGATTTCCTTGTACAATTCCAGTTGCCTGATGTCTAGGAATCACTGGGTTGGTGAAGAGGGGCTGTTGGAAGAATCTTTGGTTCAGGGGTATGATATTGCTTCCAAATGCGAAGGTGGTGGCCTGATTGATGGGTGCCATGGAGTCCGTTCTAGGAACTGGTGGTTAAACTGGTTGTTGGGGAGCAGGAGTAGGGTGTTGAGATGACTGTTGCTGGTACGGGGGTGGAATTGAGGCTGTGCTTGGAGGTTGAGCAAGTTGCTGAGGTGGTTGTACAACAGTGGGAGGGATAGTGACAGTGGTTGACATTTGCTGTCTTCATTCTCTAGCTGCTTCTCTTCTTCCTCTAATATTGGCAGTAAGTTGCAGTTCCCAAGGGGTGACTTTGTCGAGGTTAAGAGATCTGACTCTTCTCAGAGGTCTTGTTCTAGCTGGGGAAACGATAGGTGAGACTGGGGATGCTGAACATCAGGCTGTTTTGTCACTGCTGTTGGAGTCCTGAGCTCTAACTCATTCCAGTAAAGTGGCTGCTTCTCCTGAAATGGCAAGGGGAGTGGGGGAGTGGAAGGACATTCAAGGTTCCTCTCAACAAGGGCTTGAATTAATTCTTGCACTTGTTCCAGTGTAAGGTTGAGATGGCAGAGGCTGGGAGGAATTAATGAGGATATAGAAATATTGTCCTGTGAGGAACTCCAGGAAGATGATAAGGTAGAATAGATAGAAGAAGGGGCAAATGACTGAGGGTTGTCGATTTCAGATGATCGAGAACTTCTGTTGATTTCCACTGATTGAGAATGCTTTTTGATTTCTGTCAATCGAGAACACTTTTCGATTTCTGTCAATTGAGAATGCTTCACCTTGACAAACATCGATGCAATTTACAGTCAGAGGGTCTTCTTCTGACAGACCACCAAACATTGAGTGGGTGTATTACAGGCTTCCTTGCCAGACCACCAAACAACAAGTGGGCAAATTACAGTCAAGAAGGGGGGGGGTTTTGGTGTCATTTAGGCACAGTGCAAAGCAATGAGAACCAACGACGTCCCAATGGCACAGTGCAAAGCAATGAGAACCTCAGGGTGACTATATACACAGCATGAAGCAATGAGAATGATAGTCAGAGCGAAAGTTACAACGTGGGATCAGTACATGAGGGAAGTCTAATCTTGATGTTACAAGGTTTCTTCTTTGGCTGGGCAATGCCTAAGTCAGAGCCTATCCTTGTAAGAGAGATGAGCAGAGGTCCTAGTCCTATACAGGTCAGTAGGAGCTGCTCTGTTTAACCTCAGGTGGCTGTTCACATTGTCTCTAGGCAGTGAACTCATGTAGATTGCACACTCTGTAGGACAAAACATTGACGAGAAGCCTGGAGAGAGTAAAGCTATCCACAAGGGCAAAGAGATGTAGACTTTATGCACTACTGGTGCTCAAGGACTTATTCAAGTACCAAGAGGAGGTAACACACATTAAGATTAGACTTGCTAATCTACATGCCCAGGCGTTATACATATACTAAGTCCTATGACTACTTTAGGAAGTAGATCAATAGTAACATATATGGTAAAGAAGAGGAAGGCATATGTCATAGATGAAAGTCTGCATGAGCGAACATACTTGATGCAAGCATGAATATGACAGAGGTGATGAAACTTATACCTAGTCCAAATATAGAAAAGTGTCTAAGAAAGGAAACAGTAAGTTTAGCGATCAATCACAGATCATCATCACATGGAAAATACACTCCATGGTAACAGCACACTTTGTCTACCTTCTTGCACATTTCCCAGTCAAGTGTTTGTTGCAACTTGGTGGTTTCCTGCCAGAGGCTGACCATCATGCACTTCATCAAATCCCATTCTTTGTAAGTCTGCTTCTCAGGGTCTTCAGTCTCCTCAGTGATCTTGGAGTCTGCAATATTTGTAACACTTGGGTCAACTCATAGCCACAAGGATGAAAGAGAAGGTAAGGAATGGAAGTGTAGCTTTACAATTCTGTTACTTAGGCACAGTATGGACATCACACCAATGCAGAGAGATACTGTCCTAAAACACACCTGACACTATTAAGTTCCTAAGTGGAACACCCATCCATTCACCTGGTGAACTAGAGGCTGGTTAGAAATCTCACAGGGACTGCCACTAGGAGGGATACAACTTGTAAGGTTACAGGCCTCTCCAGAGGTTTAGCTGTTATGCCAGTTATCCTGTCAAGGCAGGTAGAGCTCTCATGTGGCAAGAAGATAGAGCAGAAGAAGAGCCTGCTATTCTCACACTATGTATAAGTGATTGTAAAGCTAAATTCTACTTACTTTACAAGCTACCTAAATACTAGGGCAATTGCTATACTACATGTCCATATTGAAATGTGCATAACTACTTCAGTGTTCTAATAATACTAGACTGAGCCCAAGATAAGATACAAGATCTGCTAAAAGAGGACTACTGCTATAAGAGGTAACACTGAGTCTGAATGCTAAGTATAGTACAACTCAGAAGATCAGAGATATGGCCAATGGCTGAAGTATGAGCCAAGATGACTGAGTGAAGAGATAGAGGAGAAAGGTATAGGGGAATATGAGAGAGACAAGACAGTGCAAGAAGAAATGGGAGACAGCATTGTAAGATGTTTAGTGAAGACAACAGAAAACAAGAGGAGTGTAACAAGGCTTGTTGCCACACACTTAGGGTTCTACTCCTCTTGCAATGATTGATAACTGGGATGTTCATGTTGTTGATGTCATCAGTGCTTATCTAAATGGTAAGCTAAAAGAGCAGATTTATATGGACCAAATCCCTGGTTATAAGAACTCAGGTTCATCATGAGTTCTATTACTCAAGTGAACTCTGTATGGGTTAAAGCAGTCAGGGCATGCCTGGAATCAAACCCTGAACAAAGTGTTTATTAAACTTGGTTATAAACACACATTTTCAGATCAGTGTGTTTACCACTGGATCAGGGATGGAGTTCTATCAATAGTGGCTGTTCATGTTGACAACATGGCACTATTTTCCCATCCTCCAGGCTTGACTGCAGGAATGAAGAAAGAATTATCAGAATTCTTTACCATCACTGATCTTGGAGGAATGAGTAGGATAGTGGAATTGGAGGTCAAGAGGGACTGGGTTAATGGGACTATGAGGCTTACTCAGACACAGTATGTGTTGAAAATCCTGTCCAGATTTGGGATGGACCAATCAAAGCCAGTTCATATGCCTATGAACCTTAATGTCAAGCTGAATAAAACTCCCTCTGATGAAAAGCATGATATTCCTCATTACTTATCTGCTGTGGGATCACTCACATATGTAGCAATAGGTATGAGACCTGATAATGCCTTTGCTGTACAACTCAGTCAGTTCAACTCTAATCCTGGACCAGAGCATTGGACTGCTGTCAAAGGGTCTATAGGGTACCTAAATAGTACCCAGGATTATGGCATAACATATCAAAGATCTGACCACATCAATGACCTTCTCACTGCTTATGCTGATTCCAACTGGGGTAACAACCCTGATGACTGAAAATCAATTACTGGCCATATTCTCTTCATAGCTGGTGGACTGGTGACTTGGACCTCTCAAAAGCAAAGAACTGTTGCTCTTTTGAGTATGGAAGCAGAATATATGGCTGCTAGTTCAGCAGCCAGAGAAGGGACATGGTTGAAGAATTTACTCAACAAAATCAGGATCTCGCTTCCACAGCCACTCAAACTCACCACTGATAACAAGTCATCAATTGACTTCTAAAATGGAGTCACAGTACATGCTCGAAGTAAACACATCAATGTTCAGCATCATTACTTACAAGAAAAGGTGATCTCAAATGAGTTTGAAGTTTGACACTGTGCTTTCGAAGACAATCTAGCAGATGGGTTGACTAAACAATTGTCTGAAGTCAACCATACAAAGTTTCTGTATCATATAAATATATCTTCGGAGTTGAGGGGGAGTGTTGGAATGACGGAGGCAACTCCTATGATTAGAGAGGATGACTAAGCATCCCTCTAGAGGCGATGTAGTATACGACTCAATGCAAGTCAGTAAAGTAGATATTGTATTACTAAACATATGTACTCGACAGTATATAAAGGCCTCTGTAGGAGGCCGAGCAATTAACTACTCTTATCCTCGTATCCTTCACTTGCTCTCACATCTCTCTCAATACTTCAAGATGAACTTAGAGTGCCCTTAGGATTGCTTCGAAAAGGGCCAAGTATAACAGTACGTCCAAGTCGTTGTGCTCCTGTCGGTGACAGTGGTATGATCCTTTAAGATAATCCAGCACACTGTGGCTGGGCCTATTCTTGCCGAAGCAAAGTTTAAAGGGGATTCATTTTCACCAGGACTAAGCGTTAGAAGCCCTCGGGTTGCATACTCAGGCTATCGAGTGCCTCGTCTTCCCAGCTCGCACTGGCAGCAATTTAGAAGAATTGATAAATTGGTTGAAGACGCGTGTCCTCATCTCCCGATGCCATAGCCATTGGCCTCAAGACGACCGACCGGAGGGTCCTTCATAACGGAAAGCGCGCTGGCAGTAGACTCTGAGTCTTTGTAAGTTCCTAAATCAAATGACGGTGGCTTCACTCGAATTAGGGTAAGCTCTTTGTTTCTATGCTCCAAAAGGCTGTGTGGAATCGTCCCAAAAAAACTAGCAACACAAGTATTGTATATGGCATGGAGCACACTCTTTATTGAAATTGAGTTCACGGGTTTAACTGGTAGCATCGCACAATCTCAACGGTGTGGAGCTTTCCAACATACAAAGGAACGACAAATGATACTCATTTTGTGCAGGGTGTTAATAGCTATGCCACAAGATATACTAGTTCAATGTTTCACCATCGGCTATATCCCATGCAGTGTCGATACTCGGAACAAAGAAGTATTCTCCTCCACGGGACGTCACGAAGAAATCTTCCTTGCGTTCTCTTACATTGGGATCTTTAGCAACGCCTGACACTTGATATTCCTTGTTCCCACTGGACAAAACGACTGTAACTTCACCCGTATTGGTAATCGGTGCCGTACCATCGACGATGTCTTGCGCAGCTATGATGGACGTTAGCTATGGTACCTTGGACAGTAGGAGAGGTCGACTCACAATATTGGCCAGCTTTCGCAAAGCCAGTGACCTCATACGTTTTCCCAGTATTGTTATTTCGGAGGAATGCCTTGACTATACCTTGACCAGCGATGGGGGCTGCGCCATCAACGAAATCAGGGGGACCACCAATTATGGGATCTTGACCTATAAAGATGTGGATAGAGCACTTTATGGTAAGGAAAAGCAGGCTGCCCACCATGTTTCTGAGCGGCGACATGTGTAGTGGGGAAGTAGTCATTATTGGCAAAATGTACAGTTTGGCGGTAAAAGCCATTGTCGATAGAGGATTGATAACAGACAAAGTGAAGTCCACGGTCGACCTTGTAGTTCGGGTCCCATGGTGCATCCTTCCATTTTCGTCGCTCATCCGCCGTCAACTACGCATGGGTCTATTAGTGAACGTCAAATACAAATACAATACTGACCTCGACACCATAAGGGATTCCAGAACGTACGATCACTGACGCATCGAGATATTCTTTTGTTACGAGAGGAGTCAGATTGCGGGGTTCTGTTTTACGGATGTGCGCGAAGAAAGGGCAATTGGGCGGTCGGCCCTCATTGTCACCTGAAAAGTCGAAATCATTGATCCTCTCTGGGTGAGTGAATTGCAGGTCGTCGCGATAAGGGGTCAGTGCAAGGGGGGCACCCTGGATCAAGACACGGTGAGAGAAGAAGGATAGAACATTGTTTACAGCATACACTTTTGAATCTCCCAATCAACCTAGCTGCGAATAGGTCCTTCCTTTGTTTTGTAGTCAAATACGAGCCATCTCCGGGTTCGTTAGACGGGATAATCCTATAATTGTCGTCGACATATTTCTCAAAGGCAAGAACGTTTTGCTCCAGTTTCCGGAACACCATGAATGAGCCATCTTTGGTCCACTTGGGGCGATTGGGGACAGGATCACCCTCGTAACCCATAATGAGAACACCCGGTTTCACAATGCGTTGACCGCGATGCGGTTGGATGAGTCCCCTGAAGGTGTGTGAGTCACAGGCTGGGCGCACATACCACGACTCACTCAAGAGCTGGCTGCGATACACCGTCCCTAAAGCCGAAGAATTCGGCTTCACCTTCGCGCACTCGGCCTTCCATTACGACTGGGGTGCCTTCAAGAGCGCCCCGGAAAAGGTCGATGATTTCGCTGGCCTTGGTTTGACATGTCTGTTGAGCTATGAGGCATAATTGTCAGTATAAACGATGCTATTTATGTTCCAACAATCAACTGACCCTTAGCGGTGACAAGCATCACACCATGAACACCGTTACTGGGCGTGTTTGCCCTCTCAAAGACATCGTCCCAAATCCCCCTATCGCCAAGGATGAATTTTTCACGTCGCATGGATCCTCCATCAAAGTGGGGGTCCCCTACGTCGGCGGTCACTCCGAGATACACAAGTCCTGCTTTACTGAATGCTATTTGACTCGAGACAATGTCATTACTGCCTCGCGATTTGTCATTTATTCCCTGAATATTCCTAATGGTCTGCTTTGCTGAAGTGACGTATCCGGTGTTCGCATCGAGATACTTCGCAAGACCTCCGCGGAACTTTGCTGCGTCGCTTATTCTGAAAAATATGAACCGCTCAAACCGCTATGGGACGATATCGTATCAGAGTTCATAGACTTTGCTAGTTAAGGACTTTCCTTCGGAAACATAACATAGACATCGCCTTGGACATTCTGGGTTAACTGATCCACCTATTCCAAACAAATTATTTCTCTCCTGGAAAGTCGAAATGTTAAAGACTTGCCTCGCCAGCTGTTAAGCCAAGACGCAGTGACTGTCTACCAGGCTACGAAAAAGAGTCACTTTAGAACCAGTGCCTGAAGTGGAAGAGACCTGCTTCTTCATCGATAGGTTTAGCTAGCTGAACAGCTCTATTTAACTTTTCCAGAGCCTACGAAAAAAAGTTATTCTAGGTTTAATATTTAAAATAAGGAAAACTTGCATCTGTAACCCCGACTCCGTGTTCAGCGATCTGTCCGCTTAAGCCTCGAAGCGACTGTAGAAAACGAGTTACCACCGAGTCCACATTCCCAAGTACAGAAGACGTGCCGCTGAAAGATCCAATTGACCAGTGCGAGCAGCTCGTTGCTCATAGAACGAAATGCTCTGTCGGACCTCTTCCTCGAGATTTATGGGGACAATGGCACGTCTTTGGAGGTATTTGATTGAACGCGAGGGGTCGCCTTGAGACATTGTGTACAAGAACGAAGCAGGAAAAGTACTTGTGCAGTTTCTACCGAAAAGTGAATAGCTATATGGGTGGAGAACAAGCGCTGACAACCGGAAAGGAATTCTCGACCAGTATAGTAGCTTGATTCTCAGCGTATCAGCATTCCGTTAAGAAGACACGTTCCGGGGTGGTGACACACAAAGATCGATATGTAGGACTCGATGAAAGCACCAATCAGCCAGGCCCAACCAGAATTGGGAAGTTCTACGGATGGTACCACCTATTGTAGAATATCTGCATAGGATATTCAACAGACAAAGTTTGAGTCGCTCGAAAGCAAGCGAGCCGTTCGGTTGAACGTAACCCGGGCCACTTACTCGGCACGAGTTGTAGGTCTATTCGGCAAAACGTCCCTTGTGGAGTCTGTGGGTACCCATCGCTTCTTTAATTTCCCCCTAATAGGTCCGAAATGAACGTTTTGAGGTCTGGGGTTGCGAGTTGATAATCAAAAGGCATCTTGCCAGTCATCACGATATACTTGACCTTGAGGACTGTCAGCGCCTTGCATTCCTGGCATATCTCTTTGGCGTCAATAATGGTGTAAAATAGTGTAAGCTAAGGCGATTTCGAACAGTTTCGGTCTTTTTTGGGCAAAATCATGGAACTCAGTGAATGCCTCACTTGCTTTATCAGGGTGGAGGTCAAGAACCCAAACCCCAATGCTTCCCTATTGACATCTTAAACAACCAGCGTCGGATTGAAGCAGCAGCTAACCGTTGGTCGAACCGATTCTTGGCCTGCAAGCTATGCGCCAGTACATAGAATTCCTTGGCGCCCACTGGCTCGACACGCATCCCTAATACGTACGCATCGTTCGAACTGGGAATCTGAACTTGGACTGGGTGCCCGCCACACAAGATCATTCCAACCGGCGAAGTTCAGAGCGTTACAATCGTTCAAGGATCGTCATCAGCTAATCGTCAATTTGAGGGTTCGATCTTGTTAGGGGCTGTTCTCTGAATCCGTAAAACTCGTATATGGTACCTCGGGAATCCAAGGACCTCTACTGCTTTGCGTAACTTCTAAGTGTCGCACAGATCGCCTCTATATCGGAGATAAAACCTGTCAAGTTTCTATCCATACCCTTTCATCAATGTTCCGAGCTTCTCGTATAGTACGCCTGTCATCAGCTAGGATTTTCGCCGAGTTCCCAATCACGTTAGGGTCATCGATCTATATCTTGCGTCACTACCGTCCCACAGATCTGGTTAGCATTTGTCGGCATCAGCCGGAGCGCTTTTCTATGGATTAGGGGGAAATCGGTAGAGGTCAGGTTAAAAACTACTGAACCCTGGAACGTGTAAGATCAATTGCTCTTGGACTCATGCAAAGGTTCTAAGCAGCTTCTCATCTTACTAGTAAGGGAATCCTAAAGATCTGGTGACTGAAGTTGCAGCGCTTGCAAATTCCCAATTCCGAATATAAGGTGTTATGATGCTTCGTACTAGTACTAACCATCTCTTCGTCCTTGAGTTTGCCTGAGCCCGGGATGGCTGTATACGCTCAACCTCCGTCAGGGGGTACATATCGAATTAAGCTTTACCAGACGCCCAACTTAGAAAGCTGCTGGAAATACATACCCCGTAACAACCGCAATCCAGGATGGGTCCAGCTTGGTACAGCCCCTTCGACGGACACTGGGGTGGCAATCCAGTTCAAGGTGACGAATTCAAATATGGTTGCATTCGTAGGCTAATCCGAGTCGTCAAGTGGTCTATTACGCCAGTCCCACGTCAAGCGGACACATTCAAAATCCTGCCACTCTACAAAGATACTTCCCTGAATGCAGACATCGGAATGACAAAGAACGATGCATTTTATAACCCGGACAGAGAATTTCAGTACCTAAGCCAAATCGTAGGCTTGGACGGAGTATCTGGGAATTGGAAGATTGTAAGGGACCCGAGCGGTCAATTTTCGAGGTCAGGAATATCAGTGCTCACTATCATAGTCCTGCAAGTCGCTGATCTCCCATCAGAATCCATTTTGAGAGCACCAATGATGTCTTGGCATGCTATGATTATAATCGTCAGACAAGAGCCCGGTTCCCAAAGGCCGTTCATTTCGTGCAGCGCGAGAACGTCAGTCACTTACCGAAAATCCAATTTCCGAATATTCATCCATATTTCCATTACTTTAGACTGCATTTGATCAACGCTGGGTATTTGAAAGTCTTGATCCCGTGAAACCGCCACCCCGACCACCCACGCCTCCTGGCCCGGGCCCGGGCCCGGGACCGCAGAAAATACGGGACTCTTCATACGAAAGCCTTTTCTTCCGACTTACACCAGAGAAAGCCGCAGAAGAGCAATACGATGTTATCATCATTGGTACAGGCATTGGAGGAGGCGTCATCGCGGGCGATCTGTTCGATACCAACTCTAGGCTCGGAAAAAATGCCAAGAGTGTTCTTGTTATCGAGAAGGGCGGCCTCCCCTTCCATTCCCATTGTCTAAATGCATCCCGCCCCACCGGTTTCGATGAAGACCGTGGACAGCAAAACGATACATTCTTTGCTCTGTTCCGCGACAACTACAAATTCGCCCATGAACAAAAAGATTGGCGGGGCGGGCCCGTATACGGTCTCGGTGGCCGCAGCTCCGTCTGGGGTCTTTTCTCCCCTCGCGTACACGACGAGATTCTCACCAATCAATTTGCGCCGGGCACCCAGCTGGCTAGTGATCTCATCCGAGTTTGGTATCGGAGAGCCGAAAGATTGATGGGTTTGTCTATACCATCTACTACGCCGACTCATCAAAACCTCATGGAACGCCTTAACGCAAAGAATAACTTCAGAAACACGCGAAATGTACGGTGGCAATGGGGTCGTATCGCATCCGAATTCCGCGAGGACAAAAATTTCGACTTCGCCCGGGGTGCATACAGCACCATTGACAAGCTCCTGGAGATTGCGATGAGTAAAAGGCGACACAAAGACGATACATTAGACGAGCATCCAAACTGGAAGATACTCCTCCGTTCGGAGGTCCGTAGCATTATCTGGGACAAAGATGATTTCTACCAAGCGGCTGGTGTGGTCATCCGAGACGAAAAAGGTGTAGAAACTACAATCAGGCTCAAGACCGACAGTCATACCGGCAAAGTCCTCCGGAGTGCCAACATTATTCTTGCGGCGGGTAGCGTTCAGTCCCCTACTATTCTCTTGCGCAGTGGCAAGAAGAACTTCCTCGAAAGTAACGGGGGTCTTCATCTAACCGACCATGACATCTTCGCGAAAGCGTATACTTTCCGTTATCTGAACCCATCCGACAGGGAGAAAGTAGGGTCGATGAAGATTCAGACACACGTTCAGGTTGGAGATGACCCTGCCAATGGCGATGTCGCTTTAGCCAACTTTTCCATCGACGCAGACTCCTTCCTTCCCCGTAGCTTCATGCCCAATACAGTCCGCAGAAACGACAACTTCCCGAAGTTTATCGCAGCCTACATCCGGACCGCGCCACTGAACCGAAAGAATACGATCCAGCTTGACAATGATGGCGAGCCCGTCGTTACAATGAATCGTGATCCTCCCTTCAAAAATTCGCACAAGCATGTCGCGGAGCTCCGTGCCCTCACGAGGGAAGCGGTGCAAGTTGTCCAGAACGCTCTGGAGGTCGAAATGCGCGGAATAGAGGACGACAAGGACGATGAATTTTTCAAGCCACTGGAACTCGGTGGAGTCTCGCATGAGCTTGGAACCATACCCATGCCGGGTGTGAAAGGCATACCCTACTGCGTCGACGCTAACCTTAAACTCCGGGGCCACAAAGGAGTTTACGTTTGCGACCTCTCCGTATTCCCTTATTCTCCAGCAGCAAATCCTACTCTGACCCTTGCAGCCCTTGCGCTGCGCCTCTCTCGCACAACTATTCTGCCTTGCAATCCTGTCACTGTCCAGGACGATGATACCGTTTACGTCATGAACCAGACCGGCGAGAGGATTGAGGTCGTTGTATCCAACGTGGCCAATGTTCCGGTTCAGGATCCCGAAAAAGAAGGACGACAAAGAATGGAACCGGGAGACATCATTGAGCGCAAGAGGAAGCATGACGTGGTGGAATCTGTCATGGTGTATACGCTGGACTTCAACAGCAATGACACCTTTGTGCCCGAGCCAAACTTCTATGTCGCTCACCCTGGACAAGTTTTGGCTATCTCTTAAAACACTCACGTTGATTGCAGTTGTTGAAATGTGTAAAATCGACTTAGTTGCTTCAGATTTGTTTGATAGGAAGAGCCGGCAATGTTGGACGTGCAATGATGTACAGTAACAGAACATTTGAGGAGTGTAACAATGTAACGATGTCCCACATTTGTCTCCTGAGGCGTTTTATGGCAAAGATTGGATTTATGGCTGCGGGGATGAAACTTAACAACTTTCAACGCAATGGAATTATACGTCCGGAAGATATTTCAAGGATGCTTATACGATTCGTTAGTCAACATAGCCCGTTTCCTCCCCAGGTATGAATGGGTCCACGTGACCATTACTGGAAAGTTCTTCGGAGACTGGATTTGTTGTACAATGTTGGAGGGGATGGATTAAATCAATCCATGACTATCTGGTCTGTAGACAACCACGTTCGCCACCCATGGTTCGACAGTGCAGTAAAGAAGCGCAAGCACGTTCCTCTCGATAGCGGATGTTCGACTAGCTCGGATGAGTCTGACGCGGCTGAACGGCGACCATCCAAGCGTCGACGCTGTAGTATATTGGAACAAGGACTCGCGCATCTTTCACTTCAACACAACCCATCCAAGAATTCAACATGGAGCCAAGACGATGAGCAGTGGTCGGAAAAGCGAGAACCAACAATCACAGAGCTGCCGCAGGAAGAGGTTGCGATGGATGCCGATGATGAAATGGATGGGCAGACATTGGCGAGGGAGCCTATGCTGCTTCCTAGCTCTGTAGAAGAGCCGGAACCGGATATACCAGAAATCCAGATGAAGGCGTCGTCGTGGTACGAGCTGGCGCCTGATCGTGAGTATACTATGACTATTCAGCTCTTTATCTGGCTCGGTTTGCCGACGATCAAGTCTCAGGAATTGTCATTACCGACCTTGATTCGTTCGAGTCGGAGGACGACAATGAAGGCAATAACGAGGGCACCGGTTCGGATACAATGATCATCAACTCGAGCCTTTTGGAACGTCTCAAGAACCAAAAGTCGTTCATGACCCGCGACCTGGCTATACCACCCACAAGCCAAGCCCTTGTCCTGTATCGACCCTTGTCGATACCATGGCACGTTCTATCAAGTGGGCTCACAGAAACGCGACCGACAAACAGCAAGGAGGCAGATGTGATGCAGAAGATCGACACAGAGGTCGAGATTGAGGGTGGAGATCCCATGGACGTGGAACCGATGCAAGTTGAAACTTGAACGATGAACATTGGCATAAGTACTACATTATTTTTTCCTTTTTATCTGCATTTCTGCATCCGTTACGTGCACTCTGTCCGTACAGACCAATCTAAGTGAATCGCATCAGACATTTGAAAACGGTAGATAGTTTTGCATAAATTAACAGGCAAAGGGTCAGGTGAAGGAACAAAACCGGCTAGGAGGCGGCGGATGGGCCAGCGCCAAACTGGATTATTTCCTCCGTTCTCCTTTGCATCTCTGGGTTGGCACTGGGGGCAACCGCATCTGAATTGTAGATGTAGGTGTTGCCATTGGAGTGATGGTGCCTGGCATGCGCGTGCGGGTGAGGGACGTGATGCATCTGGACTGGGTAGGGGGACGTCAGAGTAACAGGAGTACCCTTATCCTGTGACTGCTGCTGCTGCTGCTGTTGTTGTTGCTGTGGAGGCTGCTGGGAAAGGGGTTGCTGCTGGGAATAGGCGGTGATGGGAGATGGAGCAGGGGGCCTAGACTGTGCCGGTGGAGCAGGGGTAGCAGGCATGGGAGCAGGGACAGAAGACGGGGGCGGCTGGGGCTGGGACTGGGGAGAGGACTGGGAAAGATGGTGGGAATGAGAAGTCGGAAGGGAAATGGGAGGGCGATAGGCCATGTTGATCATTCCCATGGGGTCGGAAGGAGGTTGATGAGACATGAAGACATCTGGGTCTGGAGCAGGACTAGCAGAGGAATCCTCTGGCTTTGAGTCGTCGTCATCTGCGTCGTCGTCAGGGTCCTGGTCGACGGCAGGGGTTTTGGATGGGCCAGGATCCTCCTGGGCAGCCTGCTTTTGTGCGGCGATTTCTTCTGCGGTGAGAAAACGGCCACCAGGGCCCCTGGGGCGACGCATGGCGTGTTTATGACGGGACTCGTGAAGATACGGCTGGGCAGAAAGGGAGTCAGAGGTGATGAAGGATCGGAGAAGGGGGGAAGATTAATTTTCACCTTGCGCTGACGGGAGAGGCGATGGACCTCTTCCAGACGAGTGCGGGCTACTCTGCGTTTGAGAATGCGAAAGTACTGTTTTGCGTTGACGTAGAGAGGCTCATCGTCGATGTTTGAGAGATCAAGCGGACGGTCTGAGGACTGGGAGGGCTGAGTGGAGGGTTGGGTCTGCTGAGGTTGCTGAGGCGGTTGGGGAGGAGGGGAGGAGGGAGCAGCGGGGGCAGAGGAGGGCTGCTGGTGGTGGTGGGAGGGGGACGGCTGCTGGTGGTGGGCAAAGATGTCCTGGTTGTTGTAGAGAAAGTGGTCGGGCTCTCTGAAAAAGGGGCGGAAGAGCTGGTCGTTGTGGTTGATGTGGTGGAGATGGTCGATGTGGGGGTTGTGTGGGTTGGGGTCGATGTGGTGGTGAATGTCGTGGAGGGGATGGTTGTGGATGTGTATGTGAGGCTGTTGGTGCAAGTTGTGCTGGACGGGGTGCTGCTGCTGCTGGACAGCAACGTCGTGGAGGACTGATTGGCTGAGAGATGATTGCTCCATTGATCTCATTGGCTGCCCAACACCCACCCATTATCTACCCACTGTCACCCCTGTCACGTCACGAACATGGACTCTAAACTCAAGGCTCTCAAGGTCGCAGACCTCAGGCGCATCCTCGCACACGCCAATGTCCCCGTTCCCGCACGCGCAAACAAGCAAGACCTTGTTACACGTATCCTTGACAACCCACAGGCGCAGGATGCATACCGCTCTCTCCACGAGGCACCCTCAGACCCAGAGCCAACACCACCATCACAACCGCAACCACAGATAGAGCCAGAGCCAGAACCAGAGCCAGAGTCTGTGCCCCAGCCTCAACCAACCCCCGCGGATTCACCAGCGCAGCAACCAGCCAAGCCCCTCTCCCCCGAAGACGTAGAACTTGAAAAGCGCAAAGCCCGTGCTGCTCGCTTTGGCATTCCCCTTGTAGAACCTGCCGCCGCAAAGGCGCGTCCTTCCATTGACGTTCGTAGTCTGCCTTTTCCCCTTCTTCCCCCTGCTCACTCTTCCCTAGGATCCAGAAAAACTCAATGCCCGAGCAAAGCGTTTTGGCATCGACGCCACGGCCAGCGATCACACCAACCCAAAGAAACGCTCCGCCCCAAATCCTCCCGTCGATGCAGAGGAACTCGAGAAACGGAGAAAACGCGCAGAACGTTTCGGCACCAAGGCACCTGTGCGTCTCTTTCATCCCCCCTTTTGTCACCCTCTAACCCACCTGCCGCCCCAGGACGCGTCTTCCTAAACACTCTTCACATTTGTATCAAAAGTTTCGATACCCCAATAAACACTGCTTGTTCCATGCCCAAGTTTACATCTTACATCAGGGTCCTTCCTTGAAAGGACCACCCATCAGAATTTTCACAGCCTTTCTCCCTTCATGTCTTCTACCACCAAATACACTGACATGGGCTGGCAAGAGGAGGGAGATGCCCTCTGGAAGTATACTTCCCTTACAGAGCCCTTGCTCACCAACGAGCTTGCTCGCCTCTCCTTTGCCAAGTCCACCGCCGATACAGACTCTGTTTCCCTTCAGCCCTGTCCCAATCCAGAAAGCGCGAACCAGGATCGCTACGTCGTCCAGGATTGGCATCTCGACGATGGCCTCTGGTCCTTCCGCGCCGTTTTTGATGGTCCGTGACCTTTGATCTTGCCCAGTCATTTTCTCACCGCCCTTAGGCCACGCCGGCCACGCTACCGTTGACTACGCCGCTCAAGCTTTGCCCGGCCGAGTCAGAGAGAAACTCGAATCTACCCCATCCCGCCATCCTGACCATGTATCCAAAGTCCTCACCGATGCCGTTGTTGCCTTTGATGACAGTATAGCCCAAGACTTTCTTAATCTCGTTCCGGACGCACAAACCATTGCCCAAATGACAGACGACCAGCTCCGTATCTTGATTGACGACCTTGAGGCTTCTCCTGACCACAACAAGCTCCTTAATCGATGTATGCATGGCAGTACCGCCCTGATCGCCCTTCTCGATCCACCCAAGCACAACCTCTGGGTTGCTAGTCTTGGCGATTGTCAGGCAGGTATGTCTTCCCGCCGCCTTTATCGACCGTCACCTATATATTTCGCAAGTGCTTGGAAGAAAGGACGGCCTGGGAAAGTGGTCCGCCTCTTTGCTCAGCGCCTTCCACAACGGACGCGATGAAGCCGAAGTCGAGCGCATACATCAAGAACATCCAGGCGAGAGCGAATGCGTTTACAACCACAGAGTCCTTGGCGCTATTGCCGTTACCAGAGGTTCGCCACCATCGATTCTTCGACTGACAAAGGTCCTCATAGTCAATCATAGCTCTCGGCGATCATGAGTTCAAGTTGCCTTCCATCTTTACCGATCGCCTGTTCGCGCGCACCAATCCGGGCTTCTCTTTTTCGGCAACCAATCTTGATGGCTTCTTGGCCCGTAATCAAACGCCTCCTTACCTATCCAATCGTCCAGATGTTCGGCACGTCAGCCTGGCTGACCATGACCAATACCAGGAGACGCTACTGATCATGTGCTCAGATGGCTTGCTTGACCTGTATTGGGACCAATCCGAACCTCTTGCGCTCGACCAACTTCCAGAGGTTTGGCTCTATGCTCTGGACAATCGTAATAGGTCACTGGACACCTATAATAACCTTGCATTAGCTCTTCTGCGTCATGCCCTTGGAGGAGGCGACACTGAAAAGGTATCTAGAAATCTCACGGTAGAAATGGCATTCAGGTGGATGGATGACACTACGATTTTGATTCAAAGAATCTAAGTAATACATGCAACTGCTTTGTCATCAGCTTGAAAAATATATTAAACACTGGCAATTGATGACATTACCCATTTCCCATTTCCAGTATCGTCCTCATCCCTCATCCCACCATGGCTCAACCAGCCCTCGATAATCAGCCTCTCTATACTTGCCTATCATGTTCTATTGCTTTTCTCTCGCCCGAAGAACAACGTAATATTCATATCTGCTCTAATTCTCCGTTGTGGCTAATCGCCCCCTTAGGCAACCACTACAGGTCCGACCATCATCGCTACAACATGAAGCGTCGTGTTGCTGGCCTACCTCCTGTTAGCGTTGCTATATTCAACCAGAAAGTTCTCGATCGCAAGGCGGAAACTGCGATCATGGCTTCTCCAAGAGGATCAGTGTGTGAGGTCTGCAAGTGAGTCATCTCGTGCCCCACTCTTTCGGGATTCTGACGCTTTTCGCAGTAAAGTGTATACCACAGAAAACTCGTACCGCTCGCACTTGCAATCCAAAAAGCACAAAGAAAACGAAGTTCGGGCTGCTTCCAAGCCCAAATCTACTACACCTGTGCCTCCTGAGCCAGAGCCAGAACAACCAGAAATTCTGGCGCAGAAGGAGGAACAAGACACAGCCCTCGCTTCTATAGAAAAGAAGCTCGCATCCCTTGCTGTAGATGGGGAAGCAACAGAAGAAGAAATCAATCGCACTATAGACGAAAAGATTGCCGCCGCCCGCGCTCGCCTCTCTCCATCCCACTGTCTCTTTTGCTCCCACCAGTCCGCCGGTCTCGAAGACAACTTAACCCACATGTCAACCATCCATTCCTTCTTCATCCCCGACGCCGAATACCTCGTTGATCTTACCGGCTTGATTACCTACCTAGGCGAAAAGATTGCAGTTGGCAATGTGTGTATTTACTGCAACGGAAAAGGCAGAGAATTCCGGACGTTAGATGCAGTCCGCAAACACATGGTTGACAAGAGCCATTGCAAGATCGCATATGATACCGAGGATGAGCGCCTTGAAATTTCCGATTACTATGATTTCACCAGCTCATATCCAAACGCTCAGCTCAAGACAAAGCCTCCTGCCGACCAGAATGAAGAGTGGGAGGACGTCGATGATGATGAAGCTGGCTCCGGGGGGGTGGATGAGATCGTGGATGAAGAAACCTCAGAATCAGAGGACGAGGACTTGCCTGCCAATCAAATCACTTATGGTGATTCACATCTGGAACTCGTCCTGCCCTCCGGCGCACGCATAGGCCATCGATCGTTAAAGCGCTACTATGCACAATCCTTCCCTGGTGTCCCAAGGGGAGGAAAAGCAGAGGACCCGAACTCTGGAGCTGCTCTTGTTCGCAGACTGTTGGCGGACAAGAATTCAGCATTAGTTCCACGGAAGGGAGGGTTCGGAGCATATGGAGCCGGAACAGATGTAATCAAAGCAAAGAACCGCGGTGAGGCTCGAGAGGCAGGTCGCCATGTTCGTGAATTCCGTGATCAACGGCGGCGGGAAGATTTCAAGACTAAAATCGGGTTCATACACAATCACCAGAAGCACTACAGAGATCCTCGTACGCCTTCTCTAATCTCCTTACGCACCCATCCCATTACTCATTTGGTTTACAGTACTTCAATGATTGTTGCTGTCCCTTGATTATCCGTGCCATATCTATCAATTGCTTGGGTAGGACTTTTACATTGCAAGACCAAGAGAAAAGCGAGATAGCGATGGAATAAAATTTAGAGTAGCAACCTGGATCATGCATGAATCATAAGCGAGCCGATAGAATTTCAATAGGGTATATAAAATATGTCCGGAGTACGTGAAAACGATAAGGGGACAAGATAAGAATAAGTCACGTCTAATACAGATATGCAGCCGGAACTATGCCCTCACGCCCTGTGCGGAGGTCACGGGCATACCACCATCTGTTGAAAGTGATTCAGCGTGCTGATCATGTCTAGTGGCACATTAACTTACGCATGGTCTTTGTCATCCAAAATCTCAATTTCTGCTCCAGCTTGCAAAGGTAGTTCACCCTCGCCGTCGGGAACGAAATCATATCTCACATGGGCGATGCGACTGCTTTCTTCTGGCAAAAGACCACCAACTGCGTCGGAGGGCGTTTCTGCTCGTAGGTAGTTACTAGCATCCGGGCCAAATGGATCTTGGTCTCCATCTCTGCTCGATTTCTCTTCTTCTTTGTCCGTATTGTAATTACTGAAGGGACTGGTACCCAGGATCGTTGTGCGTGTAGCGGCATTAATGTGTTCAAGTAATGATGATGGACGGTGATGTGTTGAATCGTCATCTTCCTCGTTCACATCATACTTGAGCTTGTCGTCACGGCGGGAGAAGAGAGTCCAGAGGATGCCAATGAGTGCCAGAAGGAAAACAACCCCGGCAGCAATGGCTATGGAAATAAGGATAACAACACCGGTTGCCAAAAACTCTGTTACAGAAAACCATAAGCATGTGACAAAGGGCAGCAGAAATCAACACGCACTGCGCTGCGCAAAGCTGAATTTGGCGAATGAGTGGAATAAAGAGGCGATGAAGCCCACCTGTCCATTTGCAGCAGTTGACACAATGTATGGGATGAACGTCTGGCCATCAAAGAGAACGGACGAGGCATTGCCGTATCTTGAATCAACCAAAGCTCCAGACATCATTAGCATGCGATCAGGCTCAATCACTCCTTGCGCTGTGTGTGTGTCTTGGAGGGGCACCATTGTGAGTTGAGAGATAGCGGTGTTTCCATCGAGGTTGGAACCTGAAACAGATATCAAAACACCTCCCACCTTTATTTTACGGTTGGACGCACCAAGGATCGACCAGTTGGATCCATTCCAGAAGGATAAGAAGGAACTCAAACCATCGGATGCCCTATGGGATGATTAACAATGACAAAGGTTAGAAACCGAGATTGCTCACCTTCCAGCTGCAAAGATGCTGTTAATGTTGCCACCATTGACCTCGACGGCGGTGACGGGACCGGGAACGTCCGAGCTAGACCCAAGAGTTGTCCAGGTAGAATTAACGAGATCAAACCGAGCAACGCTTGTGGGATTACCATCTCCAATGGTAAGGGATCCTGCAACAATGAGATGCTCCTGGTTGTCCTGACGAGACAAAAATGTGAGCAAGGGGAGAGATGAATTGAAGCCTTTGGGACTTACCCCAGCATACGCGACCGCAGCAACTTGACCTGTGATTCCAGCGCCGGGAGCGTTCCATTGGTTGCTGTTCGTGTCATACACGCAGACTGCCTCACAGCGCAACGATCCCGCCTGCGTAAAAGTCCCTGCGACAATAACCTTGTTGGATTGAGAGGTTGATTTTGTGATGGAGCGCACGACGGCGGGTGCACCGCTCCCGGTTTGCAGGGGTTGCAAGCTTGCGAGGTCCCACTGTTTATTGGCCAAATCATAGATGGCTAGCCCGTTGACATTATTCCCCGGAATAGTAAACTGTCCACCAACATAGAGACGATTGCCATCAACGAATAATGCGCGAACGGTACCATCTATCTGTGTACCAGTCAAACCAGAGGAAGTTCCAGTCTTAGAATCGTAGAGAAGAACACCCGAAATAGCAGCACCACTTTCAGAAACGTGAGTAAAATTGCCGCCAATAATGGTGATCTCTGTGGAAGACGAGCCGTTTGTCCAGAAAGTACCCGCAAGAACGGCCGGCGCGGGAGTAGAAGGGAGAGAAGGCAATGTCGTGTTGGGTTGTGCAGGCGACTGCCTCTTGAACCGATGGTGGAATGGCGTGTGAGACAACCAAGTTGAGCGAGGGGTCTGCGATCGACGGCTGTTAGAGGCGGTCGTATTAGCTACAGCTTGCCCTGTTGAGAACGCAACTTGAACGGGGTTGACTTTTGGGCCATTCTCGTCGCCCGTTTGGAGCATGACAATACCGCTCGCACCAAACCTCGTGTAGCCCGCAACGTTGCCTGCCAGCCATTGTTGCGAAGTGCCGTTAGCAATGAACGACATATCACCGACAACGAATCCGCCACTACTTGTCCAAGTGTTGGTCGCCGTGTTCCAGACAGCTACGCCAGACACATCGTTATTGCCAGCAGAGGAGAAAGAACCAACGACCTGGATTTGACCATTTGTCGAGCTCAAGCCCGTGACGCGACCACTAACGCCCGAACCGAGAGCTGTCCAGACATTGCGATCGATTTCATATGCGGCAACACCTCTGAGGCCTCCGTCGGTGGTACCAGCAGCAGTGTCGCGGAACGCGCCACCAACGTAGAGACGGTTCTGGTCAATCAACAAGGCAGAAACTGGTCCGTTCAAACCATTATCCGCGATGGAGACCAATGCACCATCCCTAAACATTACGATGTTCGATGCACCAGAAGCGGAGCCAGATGAAAGGCGGAAATTTCCACCAAGGAAGATGACGCCGGAAGGATGATGGGCAACAGCCGTGATGTTGGCACCATTGAGTTGACTAGAGTTTCCGATAGCAGTATGCATTTGGGTGCTGATGCCATCCAGTGCGGTAAGAGATGTGTTGGGAAGTATCTGGGAAGCATCAAGAGTATTACTACTCGCGGATCGTGGCCACTCGAAAAATCCGAAACCTCGTTGCATACCCTGAAGGGAGCTGGAGGAAGAATTGGAGGAAGTCGAAAAGTTGACCGATTTCAGGACCAGCTGGACCCGATCAGCCACGATTTCGTATCTGCCATCCTTGCCAGAACCTTCAGGCTGGTCGGCCAAGGTCATGGTGATAGTAGTGACAAAATCGGGCCCGGACGGCACAATTGGTCCACTGTAAATAAGAACAGCGGCATCGTTGTCACTGCGTTGGGAGATTGTGCTGACCGATGGGGGAAGTCCGTCTCCCGGGAAAATAGTTACTTTGACACTGGTGCGGGAGTCACAGTCCTGGAAGTCGCTGCATCCCGGTATCAAGAGGCTAACATCATAGTTGCCCGCGGCTGACACATAGGGAATCCATGTGAAGCTGGGACCAGAAGCAGGTGACGTAGCAACGTCAACCTCAGAAACGAGGACCGTTTGGGTGGTCCCTGCAATCCTAGTGTTTGCTATCTTGGCAACCCAGTCACCCGTACGCGTTGTATTAGAGGGGTTAGGAGCAAAGCAAGATCGACCGTTGTTGCTTTCGACCGAGGAGGCAAACGCGCCAGAGGAAAGCAGCTGAAGGATATGTAAACCGGGACTGCGGCCAGTAAAACCCGATAATTTGATTTGAACACCGGTGATAGAGACGATAGAGTCGAAGAGGAAATCTTGATACAGGAGAGATGAATCAGTTGACAGGGGGCATGGATCAGAGCATGTTTGGTTTTGGCCCGTGGCAGGATCGGTAAAGGTAAGAGTGCGGACTTGGTTGTCGGGGATCGTCGTGACACTAAGGGATGTCAGTGGTTTGAATAGCTCATACTATAGGAGGCTTACCTGAAACCGGTCGTCCCATGATCAGGTTGGAAGGTATTACCGAGACGAACACCGGTGGCGGAGATGAAGGAAAATGCTCGAATAGTGATGAGGGGTGTACCATTGTCAACTGCGAACCAGGAATTTCCAGGACCATCGGGCCCAGCTGGACAGATGATGTTCTGGATGTCGGTAAAGCCAGAATCATCGGTAGATGGAGAGCCATGGACCTCTGCACTCTCTAGTGGAACGGGAACCAGGGAGGAAGAAAATGGCGTAGCACCTGCGGAAAAAGGAACATTGGGGTTGTGTGTGGCATTGAGGGAACCGGTGCCAAATGCAGTGACGAAGGAACCCGCGAAGAAAATACTGTCGCTGGAAGAATTGGTGGTAATGGAATTGACCCTTGACTGAGCGCCGGAGAAACCCTTGAATGGTGGAGGACTCCAAGACTGTGCACGAGGATCCCAAATGGCGACAGCAGAACCGGGAGAGGTAAAACTACCACCAACCCAGACTTTTTGGTCCTGTTGGTCGCAGAAAACTGCCCTGATTTCACCATTGGGAGAGTTGGAAGTGAGAGAGGAGAACGAGTTGGTGGATGGGTTGTAGGATACGATGTTGTTAGCGGAGGTGTCCGCGAGGGAAGAAAAGGAGCCGGCGAAATACACGACACCATCGAGATCACATGCAGCATTGATCCTGCCGCCCAAGTTGGTGGAGGCGAGGCGTGTCAATGAGCCATCGGATGAACGGCTAAAGAGTGTCGAGGTCGCTGGGTCGAATGCGAGAGAAGAGTTTGAGAAGAAATCAAACCCAGCAAAGGCGCCGGCGAGGCCAACCTTGCCCATGCGGTCAAAGTCGACTTGAGGGAGGGCAGCATGGGCGTAGAGGGCAGAAAAGGCGATGAGGAGAGGAATACGCGAGGGTAATTGAGGCATGGGTTTGAGCTAGAGAATTAGGGTATACATGCAAGATAAGAGGAGGAGGGAACGACGTGATAGGGAGTGGACAACTCGAGGACAACGTGAAAACAACACGCGTGGTTACCGTTCAACACGCTCTATTAGGCTATCTATTCCCACGACCACAGCTTCTATTTATTCTTCACAACAAGATCACTCAGGTCTGCCTGTGTCCCAACTCCCACTAGGAACGGTGACGCTTGTTCGAATAATCTATCAGCCATTAGATCCCAGTTTTTTGTACAACCTTTTTGTCTCAATCCCACTCACTGAGGGTAACGATAGCGGTGTACCGGTGGTTGCCTTGCGCTCATCGTCAGCCGGGTATTCTCGGCCGCCGCTTCCTGTTGCGCTGTGTGTTTCGCATTCATGCTCAGCCATTTCTCGGCAGGCGTCGTGTACATTTCAATCCAGCGGGTGAGATAAACGTTGTCTCCAGGCTCTGGGGCATACTTGTACGCGACCACTGCAAGGCCAGCGAGGACAAGTGCATTACGCCAAAACGGAGTTGCAAAGTCTGTTGCAAGGTTTCAATGAGTGTTTCGGGCAACATTGGTATTCCACGCGAATACAGACCCTCTTTGGGAAAGTTGGCATGTTCTTGGCCATGACTTGAAGAAGCATTTCTGCAGAAGGGCGCAGTGAGTTGCCTGCGAGCGAGGCCCAAGGAGCGTACTCTGGCCAGTGTCATGGGGGGAAAGGTGAGTGGAAGAATGCCGGCAAGCGCCGAGGGCTGTTTGGCCGAGATCACACAAACTCCGACGATCCACACGTAATGTGCGAAGCTTAATGTTTAATGTGAGTGAGCGGTGGTGCAAAATAATGGGATTAGGATGCTTATTACAGTATAACATTAAGCATTCAGCCAGGATTCCTGCATCCTTCTATACTCCTCCTCCATCGTGTCTTTAGTCCCTGTTCCTCCTCTCCCGCAGCATCTCCCTCATCTCTGAGGCTGCCCGCCGTGTCCCACCACTGCCAGCCCATCCCTTCTGTCGTAGCCACCCAACTAGTCGCGGCGTACATGCCGCGGTCAGCCCCACGCGGACAGGCAGGAAGAGCGTCTTGTGTACTGTATAAGCCAAGACCAGCATAGCCCAAAGACCCTCGGATCCTCCCTGACCATGATGTGTCGCTCTGTCAATTTCATCGAGTCCTGGCTCTGCAGGTTTCGAGTGCAACATGTCGTGGACAAAATGTTTTGCCTGAGTCGCGACACGGGACACATATTCCGCCCCCAACAAATTAATCCCCACAAATGCAACGCCAAAGTCCAGTACGGAGAGGATTAGGTAGACCCCAAGGGCGTACCAACCGTACGACTTGATCAAATGTTTCAAGCGCTGCGACAGAGTCGCATTTTGCGGCAACGGGTTTGTGGATGGATGCGGTGAGGAAAGTGGTGAGTTGGCGAGCCGTGCCGGAAAGTGGTGGAAGAGTCGCGACTGAGAGTTGCGGGGCTGGTTGGTGAGCACGCCACGAGCCCTCGCTGTAGTTGGGAGCAGAGGGGCAGCAACACGAGGGGCAATGACTCTGAGGAAATTTATGCGAGGGAGAATGCCACGGACAACTGGAAGAGGCATATTTGAGGAGGAGAAATAACGAGTGGTGAGCGCCGTGTGCCATGTGCCATGTCGACTACGGAACCCATCAATTGATCACCGCGGCCATCCAGAAATGGAAAGTAGTGTCCATCGATTACTCGAGTTTCAAAAATTACACTCTCTCCAACTTGCACGCCAGCAGAGTTTCCCGTCAGAAACTCGCCTCAACCTCTGTCTTTCCTCTCTGTTACATGCATCCTGCTTTTCTCCATTCTTTCGTAGGCCCCTTCGGAGAGCGCTGACCCACTACTCAAATGGCACCCGACAACATCGATGACTACCAAGCGTCTGCCCCCTTTGAGGGTCCAGAAAAGCTCCTCGAGATATGGTTCGCCCCATCTGCCGCGCTCGTACCCGGACCCCCGGGTACAAACGGCAAGACAGGCCTCCGTCAGGTCGACCGCCGCATCTGGGAAGACATGCTCGATATCGTCAAGTGCAAAGTCCTCAGCGTGGTCGAGGGTCTAGAAATCGACGCTTACTTACTCAGGTTATCTCCTCTCCATTCACCAAATTTCTGCTCACTCACTGCACTTACCCAATAGTGAATCTTCGTTGTTTGTATCCCCACACAAGCTCATCCTCAAGACCTGCGGCACCACCCTCAACCTCCTCGGCGTGCCCCGCATCCTCGAGATTGCTGCACAACATGCCCACATGCCCACTGTCTACCGATGCTTCTACTCTCGCAAATCGTTCATGTTCCCTGAGCGCCAGAAAGGCCCCCACCGCGATTGGAAGCAAGAAGTCGAGTTCCTCGACAACGTGTTCAAAGATGGTGCTGCCTATACCATCGGAAAGGTCAACGGTGACCATTGGTTGCTCTACATGGCCTCGCAGGTCGACTCCATCGCAAATTCACCTCCGAGCAAGCAGATCCTCACCCCTGAGCCCCAGCACGTGCCTGACTATACCATCGAAATTCTAATGAGCGACCTCGGCAAAGCCTCACGAGACGCCTTCTTCTTTAGTGAAGAGCTCGCCTCTAATTCCCCGTCCACACTCGCTCTCGATATATCCCATGAACTCGGCATCAATGATATCTTTCCTTCTCATCTCACCTCATTGGACGCCTACGCCTTCACCCCTTGCGGGTACTCTTCTAATGCACTCATCAAGTGGGAAGCCGAGTCTCTGCCAGAGTCCCTCCATATACCCTCTAATAATCACGAGGGAGAAGGCTACTTCACTATCCATGTAACTCCTGAAGAAGGCTGGTCCTACGCCAGCTTTGAGTGCAACGTTCCCTTGGCTCCCTCCCACAACGGAGAGGCCAACCCGAGGATGATACCAGACATCGAGACACTTGTCAGGCGCGTTGTGTCCATTTTTCAACCCGGCCGCATCACCCTTACCTTGTTCATCTCGAGCAAGGAGAGCGATGAAGATGGAACCGGTAGTGCCGTTGAGGACGCCCAGAAAGCGTTCCGCGCCGCATTGACTCGAGCAAAGCCTGCTAAAAATGACACTACCGCCGATAACAGACGGTGTGGCACCTACCGAAGGACGGACAAGATCAACTATGAGTTTGGTGATTACGACCTTGCCTTTGCGTCTTTCGAACTTGCTTTTTGATTTTGTACACCCTCGTTACGTCCGGAGGACGAACATCATTATCCGCAAACTCTTGTTCAAATCTGTCTGTGAATTATTGCTTATATGACTCCTATTTTGCAACTTTGACTCGCTGTATTAGAATTCAGATTGTTCGACCAATAAATGTACTTTATTTGAGTGCATGCATGTGTATATAAATCATTAAAAACCCAAGCTATGTTGATGCTAGTTGGAAATTGATTGGCGATTCTACACCTCTGCGAATAGGCTACTGATACAAAATTATTATATCGCTGCATTATGAAATAAAGGAGTACCGTAGTTGAAAAGCAACGTCGACAGCGAAATGGTCCCGAAAACAAAACGATGAGAATTCAGTCTTCTCGTTTTACATTGTGCATGTCGTGCCAGTGCTGAATAGTGCACAATGGACATAACCGCGCATACATCTCGACAATGGGCCAAGTAATCGAACCCTAGTCAAAGTCAGTTCCTGTTGGTTATACTTAATAATCCTGGGAGACTTACAAACCCAAGCTCCTTGATTTCCTCCAACATTTCAGACAGGGGAGCATGAGATCTGTGAGCATAACTCAAGATATCATATATTTGTGGCTGAAGTGGAAGGCGATCAAACAAAATTTCGCCCTGATCACCTTTCTCCGACATGCGTGAGGGGCTATCGATTCTCTGGCAGTTTAACCGTCGTGCTTTCTCGAATTCTGCTTCAGACATAGCGTATGCCGAGTCCCTCGGGGCCAGGATAACGTAGTACCGTTCCGAACCGCTGCAAAGCCGATGAAAATCAGCCCATGCCCGCACGCGCTCCGAGAGCTCTCGCAGGTCTCCTTTCTGGAGGCATTTTGCTACTCGGCTATAGGCGTCGGGCGATAAACAGGTCGTCTCTCGGAGCTCGATT
Organism: Podaxis mareebaensis; assembly: GCA_018524725.1. Lineage (NCBI taxonomy): Eukaryota > Fungi > Basidiomycota > Agaricomycetes > Agaricales > Agaricaceae > Podaxis > Podaxis mareebaensis. The sequence goes on along the minus strand of JAEUWP010000459.1, from coordinate 148,973 downwards.
ATCAAACTGTCCAGAAACGCTTTAAGGGCGGCTGCAAAGGCCTCCCGAGATGGTATCTCCACAGAGTTCATGAGACGCAGGCGGTGCGTGATGAACGCTGGGAGTGGCGGGAACGCTGGGTTGTTCCAGGGCTCAACCACAGAACTGTTGAGTATTACTGCTTGTTCCGATGCGAATGAATGGGAAATGAAAGGCAACGAGTTCGTGCGTGAGACGACGGAGGGGATGAGCGGCTTTACCGCACTTGACCCGGCGAGCTCAGCCGTAAAGCGACCGGTGTGGGACCGGGGAATCTCTAATTCAGAAGGAGCCGTATCAGACGCAGCAGGTGAAGGCGTATTTTTGTCATCGGGATTTTTGGAAGATGAGGCGATATTTTGACCGTAAAAGGTATGAGCAGGAGTGGCTGGCTGACGGGCCGCGACGAAAAAAGGGTGATGCACCCCACCTAAATCTTCGGGTCCATTAAGCGTCATTGTATGGTCCATTGAGAGTTTATTTCGCTTCTTGGGTGTATAATTGCAATCCATCTCGTCTTGCTCGCTGCAATGATTGCAAATAGGGAGATTCCTATCGCACTGTTAAGGCAGGAGACTGAATTAGTTGCAGTTCTTAAACAACGAGAGCCATTAGTTTCCAAGCGATTACTAACCTTGAGGTTCTTAAGTCGACATCTATCACACCTTGGGATTCCTCGGTGAGCCGGAGTAGGCAGAGGGGTATACTTGCATTCCCTGCCGGCGGCCCATGAACAATGATTGCATGTTGGAAGAACCCGATCGCACTGTATTGCAGTTTCAAACTCGAAGTTATGGGTTTCAGACATCAAACATACCTTGAGGTTGTTGACACGACAATGGTCGCATCTCGGTTTGCCCCGATGTCCTATCCAAAGCGACTGCCGCGCCATGTACACCTTGGGATTCGGTATCCGGATAGTCAATTGGTTATCATCCACGGGGGGGTTCAGTTCTTCGTCCTTTAAGGTTGAAGAAGCCATAAATGGTGGGATGAAAGTTGCCGGGGAAGATGCACGGGGCACCTAGATATCGTGCAGGTTGTGGCGAATTCATTAGATATATCCTTCGCTTTCGGCAATGAATCAGACGGAGCCTACGCACCACTCTGTCCACTTTTTTATTGTGCCGAACCCAAGTACTTGAGAATGTCAATGCGCTTGGTTACTGCGCACAGCAAGGACCCGTCAAGACACAAATATCAAAAATAATAGCTTCGGAATGAGCTTTGCCAAATCAGGGGAAGGAGTTGAGGCCACCTAGAGATTGTGACACTTTATTCCTTTCAGAGCACGAGGAGAGAAGGGTAACACAAGCACGAGAGGCTCGAGAGATGGTCAATGGAGCTCTGAACTTCAGAACCTTCAATGAAAACCTGTGACGTGACATCAGAGTGACTTTCCCCGATTTGTACAGAAATCCGACAATCATGTTATTAGATCGAAGAGAATTCTGCATTTCTGGCCGCCTCTGAGACAGAACTTCCGTATTCATCGATACAAAAAGCGTAGAGTACAAGCTTACTCACTCAATGGCCATAACCTTTGTACGTGTCCTATTGCTCGTGCCGCGGGCTGTGCAACGCAACCTTCCATATATAGACAACGTAGTTCAAGACCAGAGGGAGTCAGGCTGGACAGTCACTTCGGAGTATGCCGGGCCTATCTTCTCCCTTTGATCACAAGGCAGTGGAAGCCACAACTCAGCTGATACTTTAGTCACCGGTCACGCAGACATCAGCCTTGCTAATCTCTGGACATACTATTCCTTCCTGGAACTGCCTTCTTGCACTCTTCTGGAACCACGTTCCGATTGATCCCATGTGGGAGTTCCCTAGGTACAAATCGCTTTCCACTAAACCATATTGCAACACCTTTGCCGAACACACCCACAGTGCGACTTCTTTCGCTTCTGAAGCGCAATGTCGGACATGCAAAACTCTGAGCGCGATGTTTGGCCTGTCAATAATCCCAGTACCGCATGGGCAAGAAGCTGATGCCCGTTCCCTAAACCTTCATGACGCACATGCGTATCGTTAGTGGATCCTTATAATGCTTCAAAAGGGCTCCTTCCCGTATCTGTGGCTTTCTATCCAACCATGCACTTGAAGCATCTTATAGTCGCATTTTCTCTGGTCCTCCAAGCTGGTGCTCTCCCAAGCGCTTTACACCGGCGAGCAGCTGCCTTCGTTGATCCTCGTATCAATGGTGGCTCGATGCTCGATGATGGTTAGTCTATATCGTTTGGTGGTTTCACCCGGTCTCACGTCGAGTAGCCGGAAGCGGTGGCGGAGAGCCGCTCAACGTACAGATCTTATTAAGGGGCATATGTTAATGCAAGTTCTGATGATAGTGTATTTAGGTCATCGTTTCGGGACTCAGCTCACCTGGAGTGCTCACTGATTCTGGGATCATCAATTTTGCTAAAGCCATTGGATTGTTAGCAAACCAATCAGTCTTTCGTGGATGCCTCGCACTGAGAGTTTTCCAGTTCTACAGAATGCCTTGGGATTCACATCGGAGATCCTCAATCAGCAAATCTCGGTGATGGAAACGGACCACGGAACCAAACGGCAAGGGTTCCGCGCTGCCACAAGTCCCGCCCCTAAACATCACTCCTTCTCGTATAGGTCGAGCTGCGGCAGGATTACGGCGATCCCGACGTTGGCACCTGTCTCGAAAGCCTGATAGGTGGCAATCACTTCCGGTCAGCAACGATCATGCATATTTATGAACGCTCCTGAACTTGATTGATTCGCTACTGCAGTGTCTTCAGGCAGAATGGACCATTGGCACCCACGGGTGCATTGTTCCTGGCGTATGTATGGTTCGTTTGCAGTTAGTGAGCGAAGGCTGAAACTTCCCGCTTTCAGAGTCTCACAAGAAGAGGTATCAGTTACTTTCCTTTGAGGACTCTATCCCGATGACAGTATCTTTTAGCCCGCTACAGAGAGCCACACAATCTCGCCGGATGGTTATAACCGAGGTGGGAATGACCCTTCACTTCGTTAACGCTCACCCTCTCTGATCTTATATTTTCAGGACGTGACAACCTTGTCGCTAATGCTATCGGTAGCAAATCTTTTGGTGGCGTGAACTACAATACGGTCGCTGAGAGTTTGACTGGCCTCCTTCCTGTTGGTGCAGACGGGTGGGTTGTAGGTTATTGTTCCCTGGCATGGCTGAAACCGGGCCCTTAGGATTAACCACGGGATCGCGATCGACGGAGTGGTCACTCTCCTAACCGTGACAATTGTTTGATTCGTTGTGAATCGCAAATGTAATATTTCCCATATATAATATACAAGAAAGCGTTACATATACCGTCGTGATAGGATTGTTAAGAGCCCGACTGTTTAATGCAATACTCTACAGAATGCGCCAAGTTCGTAGCGCGGCGATCTACGGTCGAGAGGGAAAATGATGGGGGTGGCGGAGGTTGTTGGCAGAGGGGGGGCGCGTTGATGGTGTTGACTTGTGTCCTAGTCCTCAACGAGTATGGGGTCGGTGTCGGAATCAGCCTCTTTATTCAATATCTGACGGCAAATGTCAAACCGCCTCTGATTTAATGCTTGACGTTCCACCAGGGTTCGCCGCTGAACACGTTCCAGAATATAATCGAGAGTAAGAAAATTGCTGTCGTCCTCCGCGAATTTGCGATGCTTGCGACTTCGAATGTGCTTAAGAATAGGCGTGAATATAGTTAAGTTCAATCGCACAATGGGCTTGACTTTACCTCTTTGAAATCCTCGAATTTCTGTCGGCAACTTTCGCAATATCCAGGTTTACTTCCTTCCTCACGTTTTGGAAGCTTGAGTGTGTTTGTGCTTTTGCTCTTCCTTAGGACCAAAGACCGCGGAGGAATATCTACTGGTGGAGCCATTGCTTTCGTGCGAGCGAGTTTTTCTTGCGGCTGCTTTCGCATCACAACTTCTAAGCGCATTCGCCCGCTGAGGTTGGAGGGTATTTGTAGATTGCGGGAGGTATAGTTAGTTGTTGAAGTCGTTCCGGTAGTCGAGGTAATGCCGACACTGTTGCCCGACGCAGCCATGTACCCCATAAAACCCGAGGCAAGGTAGCCAGATGCATTGGCGGATTCAATAACATCGCCCTCGCCGTCATGTTCCAGTGCGGGATTCTCGAGTACGTTGGCATTGCGCATGTTATTCATTGAGACCGAGCGCCGAAGATCACCAGCTTTCCGTACAAGCAGGCGTGGATCAGATCGTTTTTCCATCAATTGCTTTCTTAGAAGCGTTTCGCGATGAGTCCTCCTCTCCTCGTTCTCCTTCTGTTCTGCTTGCTGTAGTCGCTCCCATCGTCTTTTCTCGCGATCATCGAAGGGTATAAAGGGTCCGCGTGCGTGTGGATGACAATACAGGGTGGGCCACGGTGGTTTCTCACCCTCACGTTCTTTGAAGGAGGGATATTCGTGAGCAGCAATGGTCGCAAGCTCTCCATGCATATCTTCGATAAGGACGAAGTAACTGCCACGGGTGAAGTAACGGAAATCGTGTCGCTTCTGCATTGGGTCACGTTCACTGAGTCCATGAATGCGCTCCGATTGCAAAAGTTTGAAAAGTGTATTGGGATTACGTTGTTTGGAATTTGAGTTCAGGTATACCATGGAGGTTGGGGACTCTTCTAGGCAACGTGACAATACGCTCTCAAGTTTTGTGGTGGACCAGATCTTGATGTTGAACTTGAGAGCATTGCCTATCAGATCAGTTGGTTCCTGATCTTCTTGTGGACTTTACGAAAAAGATTGAACAAAACGCTGCTCACAACACTGTTCAGCGGACTTACCGAGACCGCGACTTCACAGGACTTTTCGAGGTTTGAACAAGTTTGGCTGATGTCCGGCCCTTATAGCTATTCTCCTTTTCTGACGTAGGAGGTTGATTCGGGACAGGACGATTGGATACCAAATGCGTTGTCTCGCGAGAGAAGAAAGGCTCGATTTTCTGTCATACTCATGAGATCAAAATCAGGGAAAAAACAAACGAGGCAGCTAACCGCTCCGAGCTGTTGAATCCTTGACTGAAAGGATTCCAGTTGGTGTTCGCTTTCCATAGATTCGGTGTCGAGGTGAAACGTCCAATTAGGAAAAGCCCGGCAGTACTTTTCCTTGAATTCCAATCGTTGTTGTTCCCGTTCCGCCCTCTGTTGCTCCTTTAGCTTCGCATGCTCGGGTTTGCGTTCCTTTTTGATGGGGTTTGCTTGTGTACTCGTAGACGTTAGCGTGGGTTTATGTCGCTTGATCAATGACCCAAGATTATGTGCAGCTGAGTCTGGAGATCTTGGACGCTTAGGCAGTTGAGCAGATTTCAAATGGCGCGCGGGGGAGGGTGCGGGGGCAAGGGACTGTGGAGGACGGGCAGCAAGTGGTCTGCGGCTGACGCTGGTCATTGTTGAACAAGAAAAAGACTAGGATAGAGATGGTAGAAGAAGTGTTGCGTAGCACGCGATGTGGTTCAGTTCAACGTGACAACCAAATACATGTACGCGCATCAGACGCGTGACGCACTCGTGATATCAGCCCACAACCACATGAACTGAAGAGCGTATTTCTCAGTGTAATTCAGCGTTATCATGTTTTATGCCACAGACATCGCGCTGTTAACAGACAGGACTCTGGATGAGACCTTCCGACTGCAAAGTTGAGGATAGGCAATAATCAGATATGATGTCACGTGTGATAGGCACGTGTTGGGAATGCGAGATATTCATAATTGTGGGATTAGAGCATCGACAGCAATGGCTGGCTACGCAACCACACGACACCATCCTGCCCAGGGTGCTGCTAAGGATAGGATCACCGACTACCACACCACTCTCTTTCGTCGCCTCACATGGGAGGGAACCGTCCCCCTCGAGGTCCGTGTAGACACAAAGGAACTCCCCGCAAACTCAAACCGAGGTCTCGAGTGTTACTACATCCAGGCCCCGCGCGTCAGTTATTTGCCGCTCCTCATGCCGGAAATCCGTCGATACCTCATGGACGTCGTGTTCGATGAAACTGCCGCTGCGAACCTCAAAGAAGAAGACTGGTGGTTTGAAACCGAAGAAGGTACACTACTCAAATGGTCTTCATCTCTATCTCTTTGGCATCATTGGCGAGACACTAAGGATGTTTTCATAGGCACTGGCCAATTGGTCTGATATATGACAACCATACCATATCCGCATCTGTTCGTGCAGCTGCATCGCAACGGCCTTCCTCTCAGTCACTGCCCTTGCGGGTAATCCTCCACCTGGTTTCTCCTCCCACAGAAAAACTTATGCTAGCGCCCTCGCAAGAGGCATGCAAACAAGCTTTCATGGGGCAGCTCAAAGAAGCCGACTTCATTCGCTGGGGTAATACCAAACGTATCACTGGTCTACGGAAGGCTGAACAGGATGGCATATGGGAAAGCATCAAAGATCGTATGTACATCCTTTCTTTTCTCCACGCGGGACTGTCAGACCGAGGTTCTCCGCTAGATAACTTTGATGAGTACTGGCGCATTGCATCTAAAGTGACACCTTCCGCTACCCCTGCCCCATCTTTTGGTTCTCCTGGTAGTGCTCCAATGCACGTTCGACCACCCTCCATCGACGCAGGGGGTGTCCCTGAACGCGATAGCGCATATACTGTACGATGTGTTCCTGTCAGAATTTACCTTCCGGATGGACCATTCATTCAGGAACTTGTTCCTCCACTCCTTGAAGATGGTAGGCAGCAACTCCTTGATTCATCTCGAACCATTCCATTTACACCCTTGTTACATAGGCACACCGCATACCCTCTATCACTTCTTGTCAACCCATCTGCCTCTACTATTTCCGCCGCGCTCGACGCCAACCGTGTCGTCTCGAGTCAGCCCACCAACACAAGCTACTGCAGAACTAGCTTATGCGTTGACACAGGGTGTTGTTTCACCGCCGGAAGCAGAAATGGCATGGCTGGGAGCATGTCTTGCAGGGGCAGACGGCTGGCTCAATATCTGCATTGGTGTGAATCGGAGCTAATTGGTGACTATTTTTAGTTTCACTCTGCCGCTGGTACTGTTCATTCCTACCTATTTGGCATACCGTAATATCATGTCTCTGATTTACTTGTTGCAAGTCTCTCGAGTGTCCACTTGTTGAAACGATTGCCCTAATCCATAAAGAAGAAAAAGAAAAAGAAAAAGCGCAGTTCGGTGGATGTCCGTCCGTTTGTACAAAAGGATTTATCCGTAGAAATGACTGGAAGAATGACTGTCCGAAGAAACCCACAAAACATTGTCAATCTGCTTGAGACGATACGGTTGCATCTCATCGTTATCACCATAAGATTTCGAATTCACCCAATGCCCACCGGTGCTGGAATAGTCGTTCATGGCAAAATCGGAGGTGTGCTGTGAGGAATGGCGGTTGCGTGGAAGACCCTTTTCGATCATATCATTCAACACAAGTTGTAGGTACTCAGCATGTTGTAGTCTGAGTAAGGATCGATTAAGGATAAGGGTTGTCATGGACCAAACGAAGCTAATCACACTAATTAGCAGGAGTGCTTTTGAAAACATAAAGGGGACGAACAAGACGGTCAACATGGCAAGTTCAGGTCGACGCGTGGCTGCCAGACTTAGGTTTATGGCTCGGAGAAGTGACAAGGCCTTCCATACATATGATAAGCCGGGAGGATCTCATGATGTCTGGGAAAGAGGCATACCATGAAGAACGTAATGCCATCTCGGTGCAGGGCATTCCGTAACGGCATGTTGGCTTGTCTAGGGACGGAAAGAGCATTCAACAACGTGGCTACTAGCACTATGATTTCGAACACCATCTGGTCATCCAGGAGTCGGTCAAGCACAGGGAGATGCCTTAGCCCATCGAACGTACCGGCGCCCCCCAAACAACGATAAGTTTGGGGGTTGTCTTCAATAAGATGCACATAGAAAATAAGGGCGAGAACACTGCAGTGTCTGTCACTTGTCAGAGGACTTGAAGCCAGTTTCTGTACCACAATGACAAACATACCAGCCAACTCAACGAGGGAGGCAACCATCATGCTTGAGGCGGTACCAAAGCTGACAACAAACCCAAATATCAACAACCAAGTGATGCCCTGGAGCACATGTCAAAGAACTGGCGGCGAAGGTGGGGTAGGTGACTTACGCGACTTTTATCCCAAAGAATGGCAACCCGCAAGAGAACCAAAATATTGGCCATTCCCAGGGAGACAATAGACAACATGGCAACGGAAGAAAGCATATCCTTGCATCTGTATAATCATCGGTCCTTTCTGCACTATCCACAGCAAAAGGAAGAGCCCACATCTAGTTTACAAGGAAACATGTTCACTCGTCGATATCAGATCACTGAGTGTCAATCAAAGTGCCCACCTCGTTAGTCAGGGGAGGTCCTCCAAAATGGTTCATCTCTGAAAATGTCCGGGTCAGGTTATTTAAACGCCTCACAAGGCACACTGATCTTACCCCAAGCGATAGCAAGTAGTGCCCCAGGGACAAGATATCGATTGAAGAGAAAGATATACTTCGCATAGGACGACGGTGCAGGCCAAATCAGACTAATTTCTGGCATAGCGCGCTCATGTCACCACCCAACCTTGATTAGCCGACTAAGCACGTCACCTACCCGAAGGGAGGGTAAGGATATGATCATAGACAAGGGCAGCGAGACCTGCTCCTGTAAATATCATATGGTGTTAGACTGACTGGAAGACAATGAACACAACGGAGGAAAAAAGACATACCACTCAAATAACGGGTAACGTTCACGTAGGGAAAGGACGCGTTCATGTGAATAGCGTAACACTAAAGCATGAGCTGCAGGGCAAAGAGAAAGGCTGGTGTGTCTGATGTTTCCAATATATTGGCGTCCCCAAGAGGGTTCATCCCAGGAATGTCAACGGTTGCTAACAGCTGTTAGGAGTGTCCGCGAAAATGGAAGCTGGGAGGGTTGCGAGTTATGATAAGCCGCACCACAGGAAGTCTTCTATAATGATGGGTTCGTCATTGATTACTGCTGGTTCGGGATCTGCTGGGAAAGTGAAACTATGGCGATTGCTACCGGTACAGGGAAAGACAGACCATAATCACTCCAATTACTCACAAAGCAATTAGAGTCAATTCTGTATTGTCCACTGCGTACAACTAAGCGTATTCCTACACGTCGAATCTGACAATTTGTTCACCACCAGTTCTGTCGATCTTCAAAAGTCGTTTTGCGACACATCCGTAAACGATGCGAGAGCTGTTGAATTGCGACGGATTGACTGTGCCATCAGTACGAGTAGCCAAGAGCTCTTTTACCTTGCTCAGAGGTAGGGAGTGGTCGGTGGAAGATGCCAACAGACCGACCAACAATGCCGCAGTTAGAACTTGTTGTAGCGACGGGCCACTCCCGCTTGCAGTTGTTGAAATATGGTCTGAGGGGGTGACCCCCTGCATGCTTTCCAAGTAGTTGCTTCAAAATTTGTTAAGTAAGGGATCGATGAAATTAATGGTTTAGTTACTTACATCATATCTCGTGTTGGAGGTTTGTCATGAAGTACAACCTTTTTAGAAGCGGCAGCGGCAATAATCAAGTCGTTCATTACGGTCCATATCTTGCTCTATTAAACAGTCAACAAACATAGCACGGAGGAAGAGTGTCAAGGCACATACCATAATGGTTTCTACTCTTCGAGTAATTGTAATAGCGGGACTGTTTTCACTAGGCACTTCCTCTGGTGCATTGCGATCCGGTGTCCGCAGCTCGGAAGGGGTGGAATCAAGATCTGGGTTGGAGTCTGGAGTACCAGTTTCGGGGATATGCTGGGCTGAGACATGAAGAAACTCTGACAATTCTGTGTGCGAAGGTTTGGAGGGAGTAACTTCATCTGGGATGAGATCGGGGGCCTGAAACGGTCGGCTCCTGGAATTTTCAGCAGGAGGATCTAGAACTGCGTCTGTAAAGATGTTGGGAATTGTCTTGGATATCGCCGGACTTGCTGAAAATGAAGTAGTGCTGATGTCGCCAAAATCAACCTTTTCATCCATCAACAAGTTGTCGCCGCTGAACTTGAAAGTACGGGCGGATGCTGCGGGGGTGCTCCAGAACTCCTCTTCTTCTACACTCTGTGTTGAAGAAGCGAGAGGTTTGTGTGTTGCACCTTTGCGTTCCCCAAGGACGAGATGAGACTTCTTTGCCTTTGTAAGAAAAGAACGCTGAGATGGGGTTGAGATCCACAAGATTGAAAGAGGGAAGCCGGTTGCCGAACCTTGTTGGTAAGTTCAGTTAGCCTGCTGCGCAGATCGCGGATGCGTCGCTCCTCTTCTTCGAGTTGAACTTTGTAATCAGGTTCTTCCGAAGACCGCGCCTAATTGAGGATAAGAACTGAGATGGACTGGCAGGATAAGGGAGAGAACTACAGACCTGGTCGAGTTGGTATAACCTATCGGTGAGGTCTTCAATGCTCCGTCTAAGAGTAGGGATGCGCTCGAGAATGGCTTGAACCTGAGCCTGAGCTCGAGGCATCGGGCGGACAAGCCTGCTGAATAGGAGTTGGAGCATTTATCGTGTGAATTTAAGGGGACATACTATCGGTCCATGTATTTCAACGCAGCTTCAGCATAGAGCTCAGGATCTGTGTCTCGTACTCGCACAGCGTCGTCATGGCGGGGATTTGGCCGCCTGAGAGGTGTAGCACCATGGAAATTGACTCTCTCTATTTCAAGGGTCTTCTCCTGCATAGAGGCCCTTTCTGGTTGGACAAGAGAGAAAAGGCCGAGCTCGGAGGGGTCGACGTCGCGAATGAGGTCCCCAAGATGGCTGTAGAGGATGGCATTGGTGAAAGGACCTAGAGAAAGAGAATTTTGTGATGAATGGGTGGCAATAGCCTTTATGTTTTTTGCGTTACGGTTGAGGATGTCGATGTGATCAGCCAAGGACCTCATTGAATGAGTTGAAACTGATTGTGGGATGATCCCTTGGCTCGTCTCTCCTCAGCGCTTAATCGTCTCTATCATATCCCCCAACACATATCTCTTTCGTCCTCTTCCTCTCCCCTGATTCTCCGTTCTCTACTTCTCTTGTACCTCTCGCCTTTCCTTTCAACGCCGTCTCCGACATCCCCGAACAGGTTCCCCAGCCCATTCTCAATCCATGTGGGAACCTCTTCCCCTCATCGTTTATGGTTATGCTATTCATCCTCTGACACCTTCCAAACGCGAAACACGGCTATCCACACGCAACAGACTTTCCACAGTAACAGAAGCGTCCAACGATGACAAATCTGTCGTCTTCAGGGATGTCGTTTCTCTTGAGGTTGGAGATGAGGTTTACGCGTTTGAGAAGTATACCCCGTCCGCAAAAGATTCGGTGGAGGGTCCCTGGTACCGAGGGTATGTATCCTTTTCCACACGTCTTGCCATCTGCACTCATATTGCTGTTCCTATAAGTTATGTCGTTTGTACAACACGACGACCTCCGGTCTCCTGGTCAGATTCTTCAGCATCTAAGCCAGCAAAATTAGAAGGACAGCAACAAGTCTTCATTGGAATTTTCCCGGCATCCCATATTTTTGTCCGTGATGAGTTACCCGACGCTGAAGGACGTTTGCCCGAACTCGCACACACTCTCACCGGCGGATCTACCCTCCTAGGGTCTCATGGTGACAAGGTCAGCATTGGGATGGAGACCCTACCAGAAGTAGCGGAGGACACCGGCGGGAGTCATTTCCTCGGGAAGCAGTATCGAGTGCAACCCCAACTCCAACATGAAAGCTTTGCTAGAGCCGCTCTGCCGGTTTACTCTACTAGCGTTCGCTCGACCAGTATACGGTCCGCCAGCATCAGGTCCTCCTCCCCCGAGTCTCACATCGACAAACCACTACCCCCTCGACCATCACTCAAATCTGGTGATGACACTGCTTCGGGCGCTCGTCAGCCAATTATTGACGAAATTGCTTCCGCCCTGCGTGAATGGCACACCCTCATGTTCCATTATCTGGCGAGACGAGATTACAAGCTATTCCATATCGTCCGTGAACACATCGAGGCTCTGCATTCTGGACGGAGGCAACTACTTGCGCAGACGCTCAATGCCGAGGAAACCGCCAATATGCGTAGAGAATGCGTCATCCGCCTTGTCAGTGGGAACCTTGTCCAAGGCTTAGATGTTATCGTTCGTCATCCAACATGGGGCGGGCTGGTGAACGTAGATATTGAGAATGTGCCGGATTCTAGGAGCTGGATCAGTGCAGTCCGTATGTATGCTATGCAGACTTCGTTGGCATATCTCAATGTGCAGGAGGAGGTGGAGATCAAACCCTACCGCTCAAGCACCGACCAACTTCTTGCCAGTGCTCTACCCACCCCAGCTAACTCCGCTTTCCCTGAGATGCCCCATCTCCATCACAGAGGTCACTCTCAACTCCAGACTGGGCTCATAAAATCTTCGACAAACAGACAATCCGCTGCCAAATTCTATCATGTTTTCTTCGACCTTCGTGCATTTGTCGCATCACCTTGCACCCCAGGAGAGACCGCCGAACTCTTTTTCTCCCTGTACAAGAAACAAGGGACTCAGTTTGTAACAGAAGACTTTTGTGCTGTGCTTAATCACAACGGTGTGCTCGCACGGGATCCCGCGAACAAGATCCGCACACTCTTCACAGACCTCGCGTATTCTGATATACAAGATCCTATCTATCTTGTCTGTCGAATCGTTCGGAATGGCTCGTTCAAGCTGGGTTCCGGCGGCGGTGCGAACGGGGTTTCAGAAAATGGGAAACGTGGATCAGATGCCGCTAGCAGGAGCGATCTTACGTGGGACTCCAAGAATGCTCTTGGTACAAATGGAACGCGAAGCATCACGAACGGTGATCCTGGTGGTCTCGTTAGACGCCCATTCGGCTGTGCAGTCCTAGAACTCACTCAACTACACAAGATTGCTGCTGATCAGAGTGATTCCTCCGCGCTCAAGGAATACACGATGCCAATCTATGTTCCAACAAATGAGGCTTCTTTCTCCATGATACACCAGAGCATCATCAATAATATCTCCAAAGAGTACGAAAAGTCACCAAGGTCGGCTTCTTATATGCTATTCCCTGCGATGGAGTGCTCACGTAAGGTTTGCAGAGCCGAAATGCTCGCTGTTTCCGTGAAGATCTTCCGTGGTGACGCACAAACAGTGGTTCGGGAAAATCCCTCTCTCTTGCACGGTGTCCCCCACACTCTTCGACTGGGCTTCCCGGACGTTGTATTTCCGGGAGACGAACGCAATGAGCTCTACATCAAACTCTGGTGTGGCGACTTTGGGGCTTCGCATACAAGCTCCGGACGACTTAGCATCGGACGCATCCCGGTCGGGAACGTGCAAATTTCCATTGAAGTGAAAGACCAAAGCGGACGGACAATTGAAGATATCATTTCTCAGGGCAGTGGTGAACCTCTTATGTCCTGCTTCCATTCCATGGTTTTCCATCGAACCACTGAACCGACTTTTGGCGAACTCATCAAGATCAAGTTGCCTCCTGACCACATGCCAAACTGGCACTTGTTCTTCACCTTCAGAAATCGCACTGGCCGTGAAAAGGGCGGAAACAAGAACAACTCAGATATCTTAGATAGACCGTTCGCTTTTGCCTTCCAACCTCTTTTCCCCGATTCTAGTGCCTTTGTTGAGGATGGCAGCCACACGTTGGTCATGTATCGAGCTGATAGGCTCAACCAATTGTCGCCGGACGTCTACCTGGCTGCACCCTCCACCCTTAACGTCGGACAAAGGGCGGATCAGCTCATTGTTCCTCAAGAGATGCAAAAGCTTGCACCCCCCCTCAGGGATACCCTTACTATTCGGAGCTCGCTGTGCTCGACCAAATTCACACAAAACCCTATCTTGTTCAGGCTCCTTAATTGGGAGATGATTTCCGACAAGGAAATTTTGTCCACTCTCCTCATGCGTTTCACCTTTGTCGGAGAAGGAGAGATCGTCAAGTTTTTGCGAGACATTTTCGATGCTTTGTTTGGAATCTTGATATCTCAAAATAACCAGTCCGGCGAGATGGACCTACTGGTCTTCAATGCCCTTGTAACCGTCCTTGGCATTGTCCAAGATCGACGGTTCAGTAATTTCCAACCCGTCTTGGATGTCTACATTGAAAAGCACTTCGCCTGTGCTGCCGCTGCCTCGCACATGATCCACTCGATGAACCGCCTCCTCAGCCACCCAACATCAGAAGAAACTGCACCTAACCTACGAGCAGCACTCAAAGTGTGGCATTACATCTTTAAATTCATTGCCCGCTCCCGCGAGCTGCAAAAAGCTAAGGAGATTGGAATGGGCGGAGGTGCCACCGCCGATCATCTGGAAACTACTTTCAAGCGAGAACTCCGAGCTCATCTTTCCGAGGTGACACGAATGATGTCAATATCCTCCCCGGCTATTATTGGCACACAAACCATCGCACTTCAACATTTTACTTCCATTCTCCCCGAGCTGGAGAAGATGCTCACTATCGTTGAACTCGTCTCCATCGCCACGACTTTCGCGAACGCAGTCACTGCTAACAAAGGCAAAATCGTCGTCTGGAAGCTTATCATGTACCTCCAAATGGTAAAGAGCTTTTTGTTTGATAGCCCCCAATCTCGACCACTCCTTGTCGAGGCCGTTGTTATTTGGATAAAGCCACATTTTGGGCGTTACGACGAATATACACACACTAGCTCGAATGATTCCGATACAGTCCGAGATACTGCTCGTCTGACGTGGTTGGAGGGTATACGGCTCTGTGTTACAATCATTGCCGTAATGCTCGACAAGCTCCAGCAGAACTTGGTAAACCCGGATATTCGAGCGGATCATCGAGCATATCGCCAAGAACAAGAAAATATCGAGTGCTTATTGCCCTTGCTTCCTCGGTCCGTGATTTCCTTCCAACTGTTGATTCATCAATACTCAGTAACTTTTTCCAGACTACTTGATTCTTACCGGGAACTACAAGCACCTGCCTCTCGCAAAGTTATGGAACAGGCGCGACAACAACAGAGCTACAAGCCTTCAATCCCCGTAACCTTCCCCGAATCCTACCCATTTTCGATGTTAGCAACCCTACCAGAAATGCCACGATCGGCTGGCGTCGCAACCCTTACCCCCAAAGACGCCGACAATGTGTTCAGTCCAGCGTTGGGAGAAACGGCAGCTGTTTTCCTTGTCCTCATTTTGGCTCTACCGGTGAAAGACATACTCAACTTTTTGGAATCGAGTCTCGTGATCGAAGGTCGTGAACGATTCATCTCGTTGCTGTCTCAGCTATTTAAGGTTGCCACTTCAATACTCGATAACGAGGCGTTTCCAAGGACTTGGCTCAATATAAATATATTGGCACACAAGGTTTTGATCAAGATGATGGAACCTGTGGCAACGATCCTGGAGAAGGAATTCATTCCCCCGCAAGAACAGGAGTCCGATTTTGATTCAAATCTGTGGAGGGAGTGCTTCTATATGCTTTTGAGACTACTCTCATCCGATCAGCTCGTGATTGAAGAGTTTAGTCCGCAGGTATGCGTATATTCAAGCCTTGGAGCAATGCATGTAGCTGATAGATTCTGACTCTCAGAAACGACGGGCCGTATGGCGTCTTGCTGGAGATATCCGAGGAGAAGGGGCTGCTATCTTGCTCAACCTGTGGCAGGGCCTAGGTTCATCGGAGTTGGGCACAGGACTAGAACCTCCAATCCGTTATGGAGTGAGTACTCATTCTGGAGGTTCGCGTGCTCGGGCTGACTGGATGCTTCACAGGGATATCAGGTCTACCTGCATTCCTTAGTAGGACATGTAGTGAACCTTTGCCTGAGTCACCACGACCAACTGCGCAACAACGCCGTCCAGATGCTCTTTAGCATGATCGTCACTGAATACCACCAATCAGAGCATTTTGACGGCATCGAAAACGAGCTAGTGACAAGGCTGGATTCCTTGTTCATGTCGGACAGCAAAGGAGATGATATATCACGAGCATTCTTCATCAGTCACTTACGCCACCTCTTCACAATCTCCGATGTAGATGAACAGCTTCGCGACCGAGTCTCCAACTTTTTGGATTCGGTTGATCTCTTCCTGGAACTGTTATTGAGTGTGCGAGATTTGCCCGAAGGCGAGGAATTCCAAGATGATCGCGTCATGGCAACGGTAAAGTGCTTCGCCACCTAAAACGGATAATGTATGCTAACCTTTCATCTAGCTGAGGCTTATGAACTTCATTCGGCGGATCGGAAGAGACGAGATTTACATCAAATACGTCCATCAACTAGTCAATGTAAGGAATCCTTACCCTGTTAATTTCATGCGTAGCAATTCATATCATTTATAGATGCATCTCCAGTCTCAAAATTACGTCGAGGCGGCTCTCACTTTGAAGCTTCATTCGGATCTACACGAGTGGGATCTGAATTCCTTCGTCGGTCCTATGGAAGATCTTGGACTGCCACAGCAATCTCACTTCCACAGGAAGGAGACGCTGTGTCTTCTGATTCTCAACTATCTTGGTGAGCATTTGTTTCCTAGTGAAGATCCGTATTGAGCTCTGCCCCCAGGCCAAGGCAAAGCTTGGGAGACAGCAATTGAGATTTGCAAAGAACTAGCCTTCCAACATTCTGAAGTCACCTTCAATTAGTACGTCCATTGCTTTGCACATTTCACCGTCCCACTAACCTTCCCGCAGTGCTCGTCTCTCTGAGATTTTAAGGCACCAAGCGACTCTACTGGAGCATATTGTCACCGAACAACGGTACTACCCTGACTACTACCGTGTCACCTTCTACGGCAACTTTCCAGCTGCCATTCGAGATAAACGCTTTATCGTGAGTAGACATGTACTGCAACTCTCGGATCCTATTAACGCTGCATAGTACCGGGGCTATGAATGGGAAAAGTTTGGTGCTTTCTGTGAACGCATGCTCAGCAAGCATCCAGGTGCCCAGCTACTGAAGACACCAGGAGATCCTCCGGTGGACATTCGATTTGGCAATGATCAATATATTCAATGTACTGCTGTCACACCAGAACCAAATCGCTCCTCGCCCATCTTCACTAATCCGGATGTGCCTCTAGCAGTACGGACATATTATGAGCACAGGTACGTTGACCTTTAACCAAAATGATGGTGATTACTCTCGCTTCTGTCTCACACCTATCATCAGTGCGATCAACTTGTTCAGCTCCTCGCGACAAGTCAAGAAAGCGGCGCGAGATGGAACCGAGGAGATTTGGCTCGAAAAGACATACTTCACCACAGAAGAGACCTTCCCGACAGTGCTTCGCCGTTCCGAGGTCGTGGGCGTGGAGATCGTCGAGATATCCCCCATAGAGAATGCTCTGAACGAGGTTGAACAAAAGACCAAAGAGTTGTCGTCTCTGCACCAGAAATATCAGGCGCTTGCGAAAACTGCTCAACAAGTCTCTACGAATGCCCTGGCCATGTCGTTGAACAGTGCAGTTGACGCACCCCTGAACACTGGAATTGCCTCATACCGGCAGACGTTCTTCAATCCAGACTATCTTGCCCGCAATCCCGAAAGAGCGGAGATGGTAGAGAAACTGAAAATAGCTATTGATGAACAGGTGAGTAACAGGGGGAGGTATATTCTACAGCTGCAGTCTAACTGTCTTTACAGGTGCGCGTCATCGACAGCTGTCTCAAACTTCACGGACACCTCTGCCCTCCCGAATTCATCCCTTTCCACGAAACCCTAGAAAGGTTCTTCAAGCGCAACTTCCGAGAAGAAATCAGACGACTAGCAGTGGATGTATCCGATTCCGTATCACCTGCCCGCTCACTACCACACCAATTCCCATCACCGCAGGGCGTGATAGTGGGTGACCCAAGCCGCTTCATTATCCCTCCACTACAAGTGGGCGGTCCAATATTAACCCCTCCACCGCTCAGCCCGCAATCACCTACGAGTACAAACAATCCGACACTCCCAACTCCCAGCAGCAAACAACAGACACCCCTTCAACGACACCTCGCGCATCTTGCTCGGCATGGTATAACTGGTGTTGCATCCGCACCCGGCGATATGGTCGGTAGCGATTCCATGTCTGTAGAGTCACCGCGCAACTCTTTCATCAACGTCGGCAACAACACGAATGCGATTCAAAGTACTTCCACAGCACAGGTTTCTGGTACATCAATCGCTCCCTCATACATGGGAAGCATTGGGTCGTTCTCTCTCAAAGGCCGTCTTTCGCGATTCGGTAGCCTCACCTTTGGTCGGCGGAATCCTTCGAATGTATGATTTGTACTCCTACAGAAACTTTGATACCACCGTTTTCTTCGTTGCTTTTCTAATCTTTATCATGGATTACCGTTATCTCCTCCACCCTAGGCCTGTATTGGTGCCTCTGATATCATCTAATTTATCTCCTATCATTTCTCCTTTTTTTATTGCGGATGTTTTGATTTCTATTTGCCCAGTGAAATAAAACCAGTTGGATTATCCTGATCCCGTGATACGAATTTCATGAGTCCACCATAGATGTGATTTATCTATCCTGCTCAGGCTAACTATGGACGGGGGAGGAGTGTAGGCGCTGTGCCCCCATAATAGTACAAGTAGCGCAGGGTCGCAAGAAAGTGGATAAAGCCCTTAAGAAAGCAAACGCCCACCAGCGAAAAGCACACTGATCCCTTTGAAAAGAGATAAAAGGGGGAAAGGGAATCCGATGCAAACGGCTTTTACCTGGAACAATCGAAGGGAATAACGTTAACTGGCAAAATAGCAAAGACGCGTGAAGAATGAATAGAAATAAGGAGACGAGAGAGTTGACGTTAAACGTAAACGTTGATCGATGATGGGAGGAAAGCTAGACAGCTACCCAACAGACTACTACACTACAGGCTGACTAAGAGATTCCAGGATATAGATAGACCTGGAGATGAATGTCCTACTACTACAAGGAGTCCAATACGGAAAACAAGCATCGGAAAGAGGACAGGCAAGGAGTGATATCAAGGAGGGAAGAAAACAAGACTCGGGAAAGCGGGGAGGGGGAGGAAGGGGAAGGAGGGAAAGGGAGCGGTGACATGGAGGCACTGAACTTTGATCAGACTTAGTAGTGTCCAGTCATTGAGCCCAAGGTTTCGTCTGGAATCCCATTAAAAGTGAAGCTGTCATACAGGCGATAGTCGTAGGACACAGGTTCACCGGAGAAATTGGGAACGGCCGAGTTTCCAGAGTCGATCGTGTCATAGGCCGGTAAGAGGTTCAACGTATCCAAACTAAGCTCGTTCGGCTTCAAATCTGTTGCCCAGGAAGCACAGACAGTTTCGGCTGTTTGAGGTGGTTCTGCGCCATCAACTGCTGCATATAAATGGTAGGCCGAAGCTGCGGGTGAGGTGGTAACTGGACTTTCGGCGGGAGAAGAAATTGTGTCGGAGGCAGAGGAAGGCGAGATGAGAGGAAAATCATCAGGCAATGGCTCGTACTTTGTTGGAATAGGGATGGGGTGAGAACCAGAAGCGGTATCGTCTGGCTCCCCCTTGGGTAAGGGCAGCTTCGATGCGGCGAGATCCGGGCTGGTGCTGGTTGGCGTCTCAATGGGGGTCGAATCGTCTGAATCCGGCGCCGAAGTTGTGTAGATAGACTATATAGACATCACACCAATCAATCAATAATGAACGGATCACAGACACACCAAACAACTTACGTATTTGGACAAGATCTTCTCCAAGGCCTGTCCGAGCAAATTCCACTCGAACACTTTGAGATCCTTTTCAATATTCCGAGGCTTTGGATCTGGGAACTCCATAATGCGCTGGAAGAATTCGCCAAAACCGGGCTTGTGTTTTGAGACTGTTGTGGGCCGAAGGCCCTCCAGGTTGCGCCGAATCCTGTTCTTCTCCTCTACGGGGAATTCACCATTGGTAAGGCGCTCGAGCAGGTAGATGACGTCGACAGAGGTGACAAAACATGTGTCAGTCTCTTCACGATATATACATGAGATGACGCTGTCATGTTCGCAATATTCGTCTTGTCGGATGGGTTCACAAGAAACGATGAGCCTACGGCCGTCTTGTACTTTGGAGAAGCGAACAAGGCGGCGACCAGCCTGAACCTCGGCCTGGCTCCAGCCCGAGCATATACTTGAGAGCGGAGTCATAAGCTCGAGAATAGGAGTCTGCGCATACAAGTTCTCGGTAGGGTCACTGAGAGTGGTGTTCTTTGTGCGCACAAGGCTTTGTGACTTCATACGTCTGTGCAGGCGTAGATTGTGCTGGTTCGAAATGGTACTTGTCGGAGAGATAGGAGACTTGGAGAGTTGGCGGTAGGCGGTAGAGCGTCGCCGGAGGGATGTTGTCTCTGGAAGAGAAGAGGGGATCTGAAGCTTGGGTGGCTGACGACTTGCAATAGCGTGTTCTTTTAGTGAGCCTATACCTAGAGCGATAGTAAAGAAGGGGGGGGGGGGGGGTTATGAGTCAAAGTAGAAGTGGAATGGAAAGGACGACCGACCGGATGACCAATATGAAAATTCTCCAAAGGTAACAGAATCAAGGACTTGATTCTTGTCGTTGAGAGCCTGGACGGACAAAAGGACCTTGGGTGATAAACCGGGATCACAGGCGGGGATGTTGGCATCTAGTTGCCAGCGTCCGTAGGAGTAATTTGGGAGTTCGCGAACTTTTGTGGCGATAGCCTTATGACCGACGACAAGTCGGACGTAGAGGGCGTCGGCGACGTCTGGCTGGAAATGGATACGGACGGTGATGGGTGCTCCACGGTCGCCTTCAGATGGGGTGTAGCCAAGAACATGGATAGTGCCTGACGGGGAAATGACGACATTGGAGGAGACGGCGGGGTCGAGGTGGAAAGAGGAGAGGGCGGCGGGGTCAGCCGTAGAGGGGAGGCAGTTTAAATTATCGAGAAAGGCGGAATGGCGGGAGGTAGAAAGCATCGCGATGATAAATACAATAAATAAAAGAGAGAAGAAAGACCGCAAACATATTCTCTGACAATCTCCCCATATTTATCATCTTTCAATCCACTCCAACCCAGCTCGCTTCCTCTTCGGTTTTCTGAAATTATGTCATCTCAACAATGACGCACAACCTCTGCCCTTCCCTTTCATCCACCTCGACCGATCTCTTCCCCCTATCCCGACTCCCCCTGTCTCCGGCCCTCCAGTTGTCTATTCACCCCCACACTTGTTCGCGCCACTTGCTGCACCTCGCATTCGCCGCCTCCAAGGAGTGGCAAGGGCGCATTGCATCACAGCGAGAAGTGATGTCCTCCCTTGTTTGAGTGTCCATGGTTCGTTTGACTGGCAGGCCCTCGATCGCCCCATCTGCGATCAACTGTTGCCTAAAATAGCACCGAGGCAGAAAGTACCAGAAAAGGTAGTCCGCCGCTGCATCAATCTCAGGCTCTTTAACATTAGAACATTACGGATAGTTCGTCATTCGCCCGCTGTCCCCACTCTGTTCACTCGTCATCCTGACTCTTCTCCAGCCACATTCCCGTCATCGACACGCTCTCCCCACGCGCCTCCCTCCACACTCCCACGACCCACTACGTCCATTGATCCGTTCTTCTTAGCCTCACGTCCTCGCTCGGACCCTAAAACACGACAACAAGACGCCCCGGTATTTATCCCTTCGCTGGTTCGCCCATCTCACATGCTCACTCTGCTGACACTGCACTGCCAAAAGATTACGTCATCAACAATGACAAGACATATCCTATAATGAATCCTATAGTGAATACCGTCACAACCGATGTTATATTCTTCTTTTATTTTCAGCTCTTTCTACCTCGGAGTACGATCATCAGCTCTACTGGTCTTGCCGGCAGGTAACGTGTCTGGCTTCCCAGTGTCCTTCTTCCCCTTCCTTGCCTCTGTCCTCCTTCCACAGCCGCACGACCGGTGGGACGTGCCCTTCGACAGACAGGACGCGCCCGCACCCAATACATTGATCCACAAACAATCGCTCATATGAGCACAGCAAACTCTAAAACGTAGAATGGAGTCCAAGCCACATAAGTATGTCAGATCCTTGGCCGGATATAGTAATACCAACTGACCATAAGACTTTGGAATGCAATATTAGGGTGCGAATGCAGCACGCGTGCAAATTGCTGTGATAAAGTTTGATATACCGTATACTCTGATTGTAGATGCGGGGCTTTCTGTCCCGTGCGGCTCGTCAGTCCCCCCACATTCTTGTACCTGACCACTGCCACCTACTTTTTCTCGCGGAGCAAACGCAGCCATGTTCTCGACTAGAATGGTTCCATTCGGGCCGTCATATCCTATGGATATGTACACCGTGACTACATCGGGTATCGTGAACCTCAGCAGTTTCGGCCGATCCGCCTTGGGCTCGTCTGTAGTCCTTCGCCATATGTGTAATTTTGACCTATTCTCGTGGTTGTACTCTTTCACATAGTTGGATAATTCGTCTGCAGACAACGGCACTACGTTTTCACCTGCTGGAGGAAAGGCACACGGCTCATTCGGGGCCTTCGATATATAAGGATGTGGTGAAGCAGGGGAAGGCGGCCGCCTGGGGGAGAATATAATGCACACAAATCAGCTGTCGTCCATTCCAGGGTACAGATTGCTCAACAATATTGAGAAGTATCGGAACGGACACTCACCGCCGTTTCCGACTCTCTCTTCGGGGGTTTGAGTTGATTTCTGTCCCATCAGCGTTTAGACTGTCCTGTGCACGATGCAGGGCTTCTTGTACTGGGGGAGACCGGATACTCTCTCCTATCTCTTTGAGGCGTTGGAATTCCGGCCTCGTTTGCCCAATGAAAGGGATATCATTGGAAATGGACGTTAAAAGCGCGGTGGGTATCTGCCTTAAGGTTTGAAGCTTGTTGTGCAGTTCCGTGAGATCTTGTATCTGTTTCTGGAGGGTTTGAAGATCGGACGGAGCAGTAGGAGAATCGGATTGCATATTAACTGGGTCGAGTGTGGCATGAAACGGTAAGGCTTCCGGCGCGAAATCATAACACAGATGACCTTGCCAAACAAGGACACACGTATGATAATACCTCAGAAGATCATCTTGGAGCTTCGAGAGTAAAACACAAGAAGTGATGGCAAGACAGACTAAAAACTTAGGACAGAGAATTTACTGGTCTGACCATGTGCCTATTCCTATGAGACCACCCCATCCAGACGTCTCGTCTTGCACAAGGCGTCCCAAAAGAAAGAAGACAACAAGAGGTGCAGTCGTTAGTGAGCTGACTCGGAAACAATACTTGTCCGTCATCTCGTTCATCTTTTCCACAAGATCTCGGACTTGAGAACTCGGTATGCCGTCAGACAAGGTAGACGGTAATGTGAGCCCATAAGACGACAACTCCACCCTGGACACCTAGAAGTACTCAGATGGCGAAAGCGGATGGCAAGACTTGAACTTTGACCTGGACTCACTTTGGCTCCTTGCTCCAGCCAGGGACTCAACTCAAGTACTCTGAGGACATTATACTCTTTCCCTTGTCCATAATCTCCCTCCCCCAGCCAAAGTGCGACATCACCTGTATCATCGCTCTCACTCCCCTGGCCAGCAAGTATGCTCGAGCAAGCAAGGGACTCTGCTGCTTTGTTGGCTAGTATGGCCAGTTCGCCAAAGTACCGCAGATACCTGTCGTGTGGTGCTTGTACACCCTGGGCACGCGGAGGGAGCAGCAAGATGTGACGGGGAAGGAATGTAGAAAGAGAGCCGTCCTTGTCAAACGCGCGCTGAATCTCAGTGAGGGAGAGGACGGTAGACGCTATTGCATTTTTTATTGGAGGAGACAACTGGGAGTCAATAGCCTGGACTACTTGAGTTGCATTGGATACGTCGATGAGATCCATAGCAGGGGATAACTGGGTGTGATCGATCTTACAAGTTATCTAGTGGGATGTGACCTGATGTGACCTCCACGTGGTGCTGTGACGCGTAACTGTGTCGAAAATTACAGTTGGCTTGGAGAGGGAGGGTTGTTAGAGGCGGCGACTGGCATTGGGCGAGTCTGCTCATCTGATTTCTTTCCATGCTGCGTACACTCACACGCGATGCTCTGGCTCACAGGTATCTTTTTCTTCTCTATCCATATTTCTTTTCTTCTTCTAATTGATCCCCCAGTCGTCTAGCTCAACCTCCATGTCGCTCCCTGACCACTCTTTCCTACCAACACCATCCCCGTGTCTTCCTCAAACCAACTCTCATCCATGCTCGCTTCCTTTCAGCCCCAGAGCCTTCTACCAAACAGGACACTCCACAGAAGCCTTCCGACCTCCCTCCTACTACTCTCCAACAGCGCAAGCCCAAGGTTGGTCTAAGACCAGGTCCCGTTAAGCCACCCCCACCGCGCCCTTCAACTCTCTCAGCCCACCACGTTCCGCTTTCCCCCAGTTCCCCTTCGCATAAACTTCCTTCACCAACATCTGCACCGCCACCCCTCAATGAAGTGAAGGAGACCGCCAAGCGCGACATCGAAGAGGCAGAGGCCCATGGTATCCTTACCCCACCTCCAGCCGATGCAAACTGGTTCAGGCGGACCGTGCACAAAGGGATACAACTCGCGGTGCGTATACAATTCCACTCTATTGTCCTGCACCTTCACACGAATCCTTAGAAATTCTACTTCCGGGGCGTTAAACTCATCTTCATCCGGCGCCGAGAGATATCCGAGATACGCGCAAGAATCAAAGCCGGGGGAAGTCCCTTGACGAGAGCAGAGTTCAGGTTTATACAGACACAGAAGGATGATGTTAATAAGTATGTCGCTCCTGCCCTCTGTTTCATCCTCTGTGCTGATTATCATCCAGAGTCATCCCGTTCATAATCATTGCCCTCCTCCTGGAAGAAGTAATACCCCTCATTGCTATTTATGCACCCTCTTTCCTTCCTTCGACTTGCATCCTCCCTTCGCAACAAGAGCGCATCCAAGAAAAGAAGTCCCAGAAAGCCTTGGGATTCGCGCTCAACTATTCCCCACTCTTCGCTGAGCTCAAGAGCAAGGAAAATCCGGAGGGTTATCTTCCAATTGAGGCCGTTCGCACCAAAGATGCGCCGACCGCGATATGCGGGTACGTTCCCCTCTCATTATGCATCTGCGTTATAGCTTACCACTGTCCAATCAGGCTCCTTGGCCTCTCGACCATCGGCTTTGACGCCCTACGGATACACCGGATACGACGTCATCTAGAATTCCTGGCAGAAGATGATCGCTTGCTCCTCCAAGGCAGTCTCCAACTGTCAGAAAAGGAGCTCACCGAAGCCCTTGAGGAACGCGGACTGTAAGCAACTTATACACAAGCCCAGCTTAATCGCACATTCTTAACCTTTTATTCGTAGCATCGGTCGACAAATGTCACTCAAATCCAAGGAAGCCAAGCTCAAGTGGTGGTTGAATAATATACAGTCATCCAATCCTGCTAATGCCCTTGCTCGACGCCTCTCTCTAATGGTTCGAAACTCAGCCGAGCTGCGTCCCCTGTACACCTAGACATAATACGCCGCACCTTGCACCTAATTATATATATTCTGCATATAGCGCTATTTTATCCCAATCACCCCTCGTGCTAAAGATTTCATGCTGTTGCTATACAAGATCTGATATAACCCAGCGCCTGCCAGGATTTCATATTGGATGGTCGGAGCATGATTGCTCTCTGAATTTGGCGAAGACTTGTGGCCTTGTCTTGACCTGATGCATCCGGGCTGCAGAGTGCGACGGAGTGAAGGGTCAGGGCGGCGGACATTGACGGTAAGTCGTCCTTGTTATCGCTAGAGCTTGTGTCCGCCAGTAACGCGAACGCACTCCTGCGTTCTCCCTTCCTGATCAATAGAGTCGCCAGTTGTATGCGCGGTTCGGGTTTGCCCGGCTCAGAGAATACCTCTTTCTGAGCCACCGATAATGCATCGCTGATCCTCCCCTTCGTGGAGCGCATCAATCTCTCAGTATAAGCTTACTTCCAGACAAGCGAAGGCCGACACACCTGGCTTAAATGGTGCTGCACGAGCAAATAGTCCACCTCTCTATTTGCATCCAGCTCGTGCCTCTGGTCGATAGGTAGCCCAAGCACCTCAGATAACGCCGCATCTATAAGATTTTCGTCTCCTGTCAAAATACCCATACCTGCGAGTGTGTTAATCGCAATGAGGTTATCAGGGTCTACGGCAATGCTTTGACCGCATTTTAGTATCCATTTTCAACCAGACATGAAGACTCACTATTCCAATAGTTGTGACTTTGCCGTCTCCCTCGTCTCCTCCGTCCCCAGTGCCCAAAGGGTCTGTGCAAGTAAAACTACGATTGGACCCTTGATCGTCAGATCGTCTCCTGCAATATTCAACGCTTCCTGCGAGGCATTCAAGGAGCTCTGATAATCCCCAAGCATGAAGTATGCCAGGGCAAGTCCAAGCTGCGCCTGCACACGAAGGACTTTCGTCTCCTTTGCATTGGCCATATCTTCCGCACCGGAAAGCAACCCCAAGGCAGTCTGGAAGGACTCTACAGACCGGCTGTATTCTCCAGTCGAAAGGAGAAGGCGGCCAAATGTCGTGTTCGCAATAGTGAACTGCCTTTCGACGGTCTCGTCTTCTGACTCCTCATATGTAGCTTCGAGGATCGCTATGGCCCGTGAGACCAGGTCGATCGCCAAATCGACGTGTCCGATCCTCTCGCATATGAGAGAGAAGAGGTGTAGGCCAGAAGCATCGTTTGGTCGACGAGAGCAATATCGGTCTAAAGCGAAGAAGCAGGGGGTGAGGTCAATCTTATCCTCCGTCCTTCGTTTCGGGGTCTTGGACTCGTAGAACGCCCGAAGCGCGAATTCTGCATCGATATCAGGCTAGAACAGCAGAATTGAGAGGTTGGTTGGAATTTAGGGTGACGATAAAGCTTACAAGACTGGAAGTCAAAGTCGTAGCGTGGGTCAAGACAGTCTGTGCCTCAAGATCATGCTTGTTGGCCGTTGCAACGAGAGCTTGACCAAGCCATGCCAATGAATAATCAGGATCAGTGACTTGCGCGCGGTACAACGCTTCATTCGCCAGCTCCAGATCGCCATGGTGGTAGTACAGGAGCCCTAGGTTGGTCCATGTAACTACATTCTGTGGAAATGCTCGTATCAGATGATAATGTTGGCTGCGACGGCTTGCTCCTACCTTCGAGCTCAGTTCGAGGGCCTTGATATAAGCATGCTGTGCAATCTTGGGATGTCCCAAAAAATGTGCATTCCCGTACGCATTCCAGTACAAGTCATTTGAAGGATACTCCTTCAACGCATTCGTAATCGCCTCCACAATCTTCTTCTCCACCTTTGGCTTTGGGGCGGCGTCGTGATTGCACCAAAGTTGTAGGCCAACAGCAAGATCATACCATGCACTCCCACGGATAATACTCGCGGGAGCGTTAAGAGCAAGTCTGAGATTACATGCATGTATGGAAATGACCAAAAACACAAGAGAGTTGGATGGTTCAAATTCTGCGAGGGACGGCAAATCAAGAGCACCTCCGTTTTCCGTGGATAAAAGGGACTTGAGGGTTCCTGAAATTTCATTAGCCCGTACCTTGTCTTGAAGCACTGGGCGTCGGCATAGTTGGAGCGCAGCATCAGAAATCACCTTCCATGCTAAACCTCGGAAACCTGAATGATTCTCCACGATTGACAAGGCGACACTTATAGCACGAAAGAAAGATGCCTCGGCTCGTATATGATAGCCTCCTTGGGATTCTGTCCGTCCAAGATAAAGGTGTGCACGCGCGAGCGCTGAGAGGATGCTAAGGTCGTGGGGGCGGTGAGCCAGTAGTTCATTGAATATTGAAATGGCATCCTGGAATAAACCGGTTTCGTTCTTGATTTCGCCGATTAAGAAAGAGCACAGCCAGTTTTGCGGATCGAGCTCGAGAGCACGGTGTAGCGCTTTAATGGCAGCAGCATGTCGACCCGCTTTACTGTATACCTCCCCAAGTCTGGACCAGGTCAAGGAATCACCAGGCTCGGCTCTCAGAGCAATTTGAAATGCTTGGATTGCAGGCATATGGTTCTGACGACTCTGAGATGGAAAATGAGCACAATTCACTCGAATCAATTCCACGAAGACTCGCCATTTCAACGATTCCAACAGCTTTCCATGCCCACGCGTTCGTTGGAACGAACTTGGTGATACTAGACCCGGAATCCTTGATACCGGCGTCTACACCTCCCTCGCCCTCAATGGTGCGTCTAGCCACTACTTCCACGAGATCCCATTCTCCATCTTCTGCAAAACCTTCCGCGAGCTTGCGTGCAGCTGCGTTTTCCCGTGGATCGAGCTCGAAGGCTTTCTGAAAACACTTGGAAGCCCGGGTAGGATCCGGAGGGGAAGCGACTTCCATGTAATAAAAACCAAGTGAGGTGAAGGCTGGAGCGAAAGAAGAGTCGCGCTTGAGAGAATTGATGAAAAAGGAATAAGCCTCCTCTCTCTTCTCTCCTGGGAGAAATAGTCAGTCGTCCATAGTGAATACGCCGTCCGTTCGCCTCACCGCCTTGGTCCCAGAAGCACCTCCCAATTCTCCAAAGACACCTAGCAACATCGTGTTCTCGGCCCTCGAGTTCATTGAGGGTATCAAGGACGTTTTTGAGGCTCTGAATGTCAGTTTCATCATGTGTGGCTTGCCAATGACACCACGCCTGCTCCTCCCTCGCCTTCAAACCATCATCCAAGTCATTCGGAAGTAATTTGGCAATTTTTTCGAACAAATCAGCTGCGTGTATCCAATCCTTTGCATGTTGCAGAACGTATGCATGGCCAAAGAGACATCTGATGTTGTTCGGTGAAATGGGCAGTGCTTCGTGCAGGATTAGTAAAGCTCGCTGATGGTGCTTGGGAGGGAAAAGGTGAACAAGTGCCGTTGCAAGAGTGGCCTGGAAACCAACACGAGTTCTAAAGATGGATTAACACTGGTGTTAGCGGATCGACTGAACACGTACCGAGACAGCTTCTTCCCACTATTTTGCTCGATCCTTCCGAGCAAATCCAAACCATTTTTTGTGACCTTACTTGCATTCTCGTAATCTCCCTCGGTGAGATAGACTTCACTAACGATACGACAAATCAATATCTTGTCTTGAGAACCCGAGAAGACATTCTGGGAAGAATATTGGAAAAAATATTAACCGCAAAAAAGGTGGTCGGTTTACCATGATGCTATCGAAGGGGTCTTCATCATCCTGAATAGGTTTCTCTTCCGTCTCTTCCTCATTCTGTTCCTCGTCGAGGATAGGTTCTGAAATGTACCCCAAATAACCCGCAAGTACTTTCGCCAGAGCGGAACTGGGTAACAACCGGATGATTTGTCTCATTAATGCGAAGTCGTAGTCACCTTAGTTGGGTTAATCGGTCGCATATCAACGGAAGGAATTAAAAACTCACTCATTGTCTCACAGTCTTGTTCTTCCATATATAGGGTCCAAGCAAATTCGTTGGGTATCTTCAGCAGGATGACTCCTCGAACAAGTTCATCCACTTCTTCCCGGAGTTTGCGCTTAAGTTCTCTGAATTCTTCGGCGGGCGGTAATGAGTGCAGATAGTTCGCCTTGTAACGCAACAGCTTCGACTCCGTTGCTCGACGTAGTTCGTCAGAGGTGTTTGGATGATTCAGTACTTGATCGTAGAGATGAGGGAGCTATGCTTGCTAAGGTCAGTCGCCGTGTAACGTCCGGGACGCAGAAGTTGCTTACTCGAGACTGAGCCCACAATTCTCTCCCGACTTCTTTCCTAATCTGTTCAGGGCCACTGGCACCCAGTCGAGTCCTCCTGCGCTCGATCTCTTTTTCCACGTCGATATTTTCTTGCGTCTCGACTAAGTCAATCATTTCTTCTAGGATCGGAAGTTCATTGTATACAGCAGTTTGGACGTAGGAAACAGTCGTTGCCGTAGGATTGGTTGGGTCTGGCGGTGGCAACTTAGACAAGGTGGGGTAGAAGGGACTGTCGGGTAAAAGGTGCGATAACGCTTTGACAAGCTAATGATTCATTAGTATTTCCAGAGGTCATGCAAATCTGATGTACCTTGGCTCGATCGTGTAGGTCTCGGGAAACGTCAATGATCTTTTTCACAGCTTCTGCGGTCTTGGTTGGATCATCACTAGAAGAAGTCTTAGGCTGCACTGTTCGGCCGAGGCATGTTTTGGGGCCTACCCCTTCAGGTGAAGTCGGGCAAGGTTTTCAAGAGTTTCGAGTAGTTTGTCCTGTTTGCCGACCTGTTCGTAAAACTGTGATAAACCCTGAAGAGAAAGTTAGTGAAGTACCCGGATGCGGCGTGAAGAGTGACGTGCCTGCCAGGCAAGGATCTGCTCCGGGGCTAGATCAATGGCTTTGCGATAGATCTGCTGGGGATCAGTTCTCTGCCTCTGCGAATGGAGTGACGTAGATTACTTGTTCGCTTTCATCGAGTTGATCAAGCTTCAGAAGGGCTAACCCAAGAAAAACATGTCTGGAATATTGTTCAGTTATATTACGCCCGGGAAACGAACAATCGACACGGACGCGGTGTAATTCTCTGGTTCATAGTCTAGGACTTGGGTTGCAGCATCACGAGCGACTGCATAATCTTTCTTTCCGATAGAGTCGCGGGCGAGCTTGAGTTTGGACTTTGTGAAGGACATTGATGTCGATATGTGAAGAATTTCTTAGTTCTGCATGGTCGACGTGTTGGCTCGAAAACCAGTTTAACTTGGGACGACAGAGGCTTTGTTTGTCAGCCGTGTTCCGGACAAACATCAGTCTGAATCTTATCGGGCGAGGGCTTCCCACTGTTTCCGGTCAATCTTCCGTATCATCAAGCTCTGAAAAATGATTGTGGTTCATGAAGTGTCAGACTGAGACTTGCTACAGTCGTGGACAATCAAAATCGACAAGTTTGGTAAAAGTCATAGTTTTTTCCAAAAACACTTGGAAACGGTTCTATTTGATGAGAGCTATCTGATGAACCTTAAATTATATGAAACCAACGAGCCGTTCCACCGGAAATGTCCAAATAAGGTGATGATGTGCTGAAAATTTGGCAAAATGTCAGAAAAATTATGGAGAAATCTGAAAATATGCGGAATCAACTCCTTTTGGGGAGCAAGGTCTGATACCAATAAATCACCAAAAACTAACGAGCGGATATGGTGTAATTAAATTACCAACAATTCAGATACAAAGTACCTTACCACCCATATCTGCCCCATGCCACCAAAAAAGAAGGTCAAATGAAACCTCGTTGGCCTCAGAACTCAGTCTACACTGCCCAGTGATCCATCACTGCCTTCAGTTGCTTGCGAGAAGCCCACTAATATGCCAGCAAATCAAGGTGTATCTGCTGAATTGATGGTGACAGCACCATCAGAACCTTGAGAAGTTGATGAAAGACACTCGAAGAACGTGGATTCGATGTCTCAGGCTTGAGAGCCAAATGCTCCCCTGTCTGTCCATGAGACAACACTGATTGTTGCATGGCACGATTACTCAGCAAGCAGGATGATTTCACAAACCAGGAATCAATGCTTGAGAAGGCTATTCATGATGCAGGTCATGAATGCATCTTTTTACCAAGATTTCACTGTGAATTGAACCTGATTGAGATGGTGAGACCTCAAATATATTTGCTATTTGTTCTGACAAGCTCTGTCTAGTATTGAGGGTGGGCAAAGTACTGCTACTGACAGGCCCCAAAGAAGACCTTTGAAGATGCGAAGAAAGCTGCATATGAGGCATTTGACTCATGCCCAGTAGATGTCATCAGGCATTTCGTCGACCGCTCCTGGCAGTTTATGAGTGCATACCGGATTGGCCTGACAGGGAGAGCTGCCGCATGGGCTGTTTGCAAGCAGAAGGGTCACTGAGCCATTTCGAGGCAGGCAATGATGCACCTTGATGCTATAACTGGTCAAGGCAATTGACTTATCACTAGTTACAGACCGAGAAAAATCCAAAAAATTTTGGCACAGGTCAAAAAGGCATGGGAATATTCCGAAAGATGTGTTTTTCAACGTATTTCATAAATCTGAGTCATCTGCCAGAAAGTCTCAGAGATTCAACGAGCCGATCCTGAGATACGGGACTTGTCGAGTTTGATTGTCCACGACTGTACTCTCGCTGCTGCCATTGCAGGCATGAGGTTATCCAGTTCTTTAGTACCCTGGGGAATGATCCTTGGCAGCCCTCAGACGCGCACCGTTGCTTGGATCTGATAGATCTGATCCATCAGCATTCCGGCATTCGGTAGACAATGATGTGACAGCAGCGTGACCTGTCACTGCTGGCAACGTCCCTCAGTTCTGTATTCGCTTCCCAGCCCAGCTTGTTTTCTCCCTCGTCGTCCTCGCTGTCTCCGGCCCTTGCCCTCCTAAAATCTCACTTATTTAACAGCAGGCCTGCCTCTCGCTACAGTTCTCCGTGACTGCAGCTGCACGCGCACCCACAATCTTTTCTTCCCATGGCCCCTCGTTTCCACGCAAATCACGAAGTCACCGATGTCCCAATACCCACTGCAAGACAACCTCCACTTTCTGGCGCAACCATTCGCCGAGCAAAGACTCTTACACGACCGGAGAGAAGCGTCGCACCCGTTCCACTAATTAATCCACCCACTCTTTCGACTTCCACTTCGAGTCCAACACCAAGTGCTTCCAGTTACAATGGTTCGACGTCCTGGCGGATATTTTCCCGAGTTGTCACATTTTGGGCACCCGATGTCCTTTTGAGCTCGGTCGGTGGTATGAAAGATCCTAATGTGAGACAGGCATGGAGAGAGAAAATTGCTCTCTGTTTCATCATTGCTGTCCTATGTGCGGTCGTAGGGTTTGCGACAGTCGGTTTTCAGAAGGTGCTGTGTCCTGAGAACGCCAATTCTGATGCTCGATTCATCCGGGTGGGGTCTACCCCTGGAACTCTTGGCATTCGAGGTGTCATATATAATGTGACTTCAGCTCGTTCCACCGACGATGTCGACTTCATCCGTCTATCCCGATCTCCTGGGCAGGACATCACTACTCTCTTCCAACGCGACGCTTCGCAGTTCGAGTCATGCCAAGGCTTGAATTTTCGGATAGCGTTGGATGCACCCTGCTCCTCCAGTACCCCTTGTCCGCTTCCTTCCATCAGTTCCCCTGCCACTTACGAGAAACTCTCCCTTTTCAACACGCGGCGTCTGGCCGGTTACTCATGGGATCAGGTGTCTGAACTGCGTGACTATTTCGTTTTGGATGGTGCCGTCCTTAACATGAATCCTTATCTCACTCTTCATCCTCGAGAAATCCCTTCCGATAGTGTCGACAGGGCTTTGCGCACCGTCTTGGAGAAGCAATCGACAAAAATGGGCAAAGACGCCACGCGACTGTTTTACAACCGAGCCGATCTCAGGTCCGCCGTCCCGTGTTTGAAGGAACGCTATTACGCCGGGAATATTGACAAAGTGACACCTGGTTGCTTTGTGTCTTCACTTTTCCTATATACCGGCCTCATCGTTATCCTTGGGCTTGTATTTGTCCGCTTCATCATGGCGTGCGTTTTCAATTGGTTTATGTCGGAGCGCTTGGCTGGTCCACCCACGAGTCAAGACCTGAATCGCTCAGCTATCAGCCCCGCGGTTATGCCAGAAGGCGCCAACGTATCTATCGATAACAAGAACGGGACGGCCCCCTGGGCTAACGGTGTTAGCAAAAAGCTTTATAAAGGGCCAAAATCAATTGCCTCGTCATCCAGCGCAACACTGACAAATCCCGATAGTTCGGCACCTATCATGAGTTTGGCTCAGATTGGCGCGGAGCTTTTCGCTGTATGCCTTGTGACCTGTTATTCCGAAGGCGAGGAATCACTGCGTACCACACTCGACTCAATTTCAACAACAACATACTCCGACGCGAGGAAATTGCTATTTGTGGTGGCTGATGGCATGATTACGGGTGCAGGCGAAAAACGCAGCACACCCGATATTTGTGTTGGTCTCCTTGAAGCGGATCCACGATTCGGCAACCCTATTCCGATGAGCTACAACGCCGTTGGCTCGGGTGCAAAGGCACACAATCGTGCTATGGTTTATGCAGGTCATTATAGTAAGTCTCGTTGCCACCTCTTCTCGGTCAGATCTTACTCTTTTTCCTTCTAGCTGTTGCTGGCCGACGCACTCCAACTGTAATTGTTGTGAAATGTGGAACTGAGGCTGAAGCCACTACCGACAAGAAACCGGGGAATCGGGGCAAGCGCGACAGTCAACTCATCCTCATGAATTTCTTCTCTCGTGTGACCTATAACGACCGGATGACTCCTCTCGATTTCGACCTTTTTCGCAAAATCCACGTCTTGATGGGTGTAACCCCAGATTTCTTCGAGGTTTGCCTGATGGTAAGGTGGTATTGGAATGATTCCTTGTACTTTGCTAATGTACACCCCACAGGTGGATGCCGACACCAAAGTCTTCCCAGAATCCCTGGGATATCTTGTCAACTGTATGCACCATGACCAAATGATCATGGGTGTATGCGGTGAAACTCGCATTGCCAACAAGCGTCAATCATGGGTGACAGCGATTCAGGTGTTCGAGTACTTCATCTCACACCACCTTGCCAAAGCATTCGAATCCGTCTTTGGTGGTGTTTCTTGTCTGCCAGGGTGCTTTTCAATGTTCAGGCTCAAGGCGCGCAAATCTTCAGGAGATGATTGGGTTCCTCTGATTGTTAAACCTGAAATTGTCAAAGAATACAGTCAAAGTGAGGTGACGACGTTGCATCAGAAAAACCTTCTCCTGTTAGGAGAAGATCGCTTCCTCACCACCATTCTCCTCCGCACGTTCCCCAACCGCAAAATGATGTTCCTTCCCCAAGCCCGTTGTCGTACGATCGTCCCCGATACTTTCAAAGTGTTGTTATCACAACGCCGACGCTGGATCAACTCCACTATTCACAACCTCATGGAACTTGTATTGGTCCGGAATCTCTGTGGCACTTTTTGTTTCAGTATGCAATTTGTTGTTTTCATGGACCTCCTTGGCACTGTAGTTCTGCCCATCGCCATCACGTTGACTTACGCCCTCGTGATCGGCATGGGAATCAACCCTCCCAATACTTTTGAAGAAGCCATTCCGCTTATGCTGCTCATTGCTGTCCTCGGTCTTCCTGCGATCCTCATCCTCCTTACAACACGCAAACTTATCTATGTCTTCTGGATGTTTATTTATCTTGCTGCCCTACCGATATGGAACTTCGTCCTTCCAGTCTATGCTTTCTGGCATTTTGATGATTTTTCGTGGGGTGAAACCAGGTATGTCCACACAAACTTTTCATGTGAGATTTCTTCCTAATACTTTTCACAGAAAAGTCGAAGGCGAAGCCAAGGGAGAAGGACATGGAGATGGAGGTGGGAGCAAAAGTGGACCCGCAGTTCCAATGCGCCGTTGGGAGGATTGGGAACGCTCGCGTCTGCGAAAACTTCGACGCGAAGAAAGGCGACGCAGAGAGTTCGAGCGTGCACACCCGTCTGGATACTTTACAGGGGACGGTGATCTCCTCAGCGTCCGAACCGATACCCGCAGTCAATACGATGGATCGGATACCCTCTCAATTGGTTCTTCTGACGACGACCATTGGGGTCCTCAAATTGGGGGTTACAATGAGCATAACACTCAATATCCACCACCTCCTGTCGGCCTGAACGTACCAAGTCAGGCCCTACAGAATGCTAAAACCGTTGATGCAGCAGAACTCGAGGCGATGTTGGAAACTGGCTTCGACGACCGGCCTACTCCTCCTACTTCCACTTATGCACCTCGTTACCAATTATCCGATACAGGTTCTTCCACACAGTTGGCTGGTGTTACTGGCAGTGGGTACGCTCCTTTGACTCGAGCAGCTTCACCTGGCCCAGGCCATGTTCCACCATCAATCAGTGATGCCTTATCCCCAACATCGCCAATGATTCATCTGAGTGGTGAACCACCACGACCTATGGGACGTAGCGGTCCTGGCGAGCGATACGGTCCACTAGGCCCTTTGGGTCCTTCCACCAGATTTTGAAACATAGGAGACAGTTTTTTTATTTATTTTAATCTTCTATGATACTTTCCACTGGATATCGCTCTGTTCAGTATACCCATACATAACCCTTCACCCACGTCCCCCCGGCATCACTCTCCTTCATGACGGACATATGGATATCTAGTACGATTTAATACCCACCGATTCCTGTACTCCGCGAATCGCAGGGTTGCATTCTCAATCTTGTCGAGCCATGTCACTTCTGCATCATAATATCTAGTTTTCAAACACATTTCTTGTTTCGTCATTTAGTTTGTTTTTTTTTTTGGAGGAATGATGTTTGGTATTGTTGGTAGATTTTTGGGTAGATATCATTGACGAATTTGATTAATCTAGTCAGTATTAGTGAACTTGAGGGGAACCAGAGGAGGAACAGTGTGTACTGTTGAACCTGATTGAAATCGGAAAGGCAAATATTTTTGCTCGCCGCTGATGGCAGCACAGCCCTGGTCGTGACACTTGCACGACTCAAGGTACAATGTGTATCCCTGTCAACATCAGGCTAACGTATACAACACACAATAGCTCAGACTATAACTACCCAAGAGCAAACGTTTCATTTCCCGGTCTACCCGTGTCATGGCCACGAAAGACAAACTAGTACGCCACTGTCCATTTCTGCCGACCCAAACATTGACTTCAATTCCGTGTGGCAGTGGGAGAGTGGACATGATGAGTCCGTGGAGGTTAACCAGCGTGCATTGATTGATAAGGTCCTTGCGAGATATTCTGGAGAATTTACTGTCTTTCGAGAGCTCCTGCAGAACTCGGATGACGCACAATCCAAGACTGTTGAAATCCGGTTCCAGACCCAAGACTTCGTAGAGGGGAAGGGAAAAGATGGAGACGGTGATGGAGGAGGAGGGAGTGATAGAGGAGGGAAGAACCTACCTGACCTCAAGACAACATCAGTACGTTGACCTCTATCTTCTGTAAACAAATTGCATCGTCAACAACATTGGTATAGGTCCATCAATGGGTGTTCAAGAATAATGGGATTCCGTTTAGGGACGAGGACTGGAGTCGCCTCAAGAAGATTGGTCCGTCGTATGAAACTAACTCGTGTGTAGATGCTCACAGGCTATTTTAGCTGAGGGGAACCCAGACGAACAAAAGATTGGCGCTTTCGGTGTTGGTGCGTTTGCAGAAACACTGTTGCGAGTACTGCTCTCCATAACAAGGTTACTAGGCTTTTACAGTCTGTTTTCCGTTACAGAGGAACCTTTTGTCAGATCAGGAGGCGAGTTATTTCATTCCTCGCTGGACAGTACATGCTGATAGAATACCTGTAGACCAATGGATGGGCTTTTACTGGAAGGACAAAAAGGATCAGGTATGCCATTGCAATATAATTCTCAAAATGCGCCTAATACGTATCTCCAACGCAAGTTGTTCGCGCGCCGCGGGAAGTTAGATGACAACAGTCGGTTGCCGTGGACGTCTTTTGAAATGGTTCTCAGAGAACCGTCGCCCATTCCTCCCGCTTTTGATTTTGCCCGTTTCCTCGCATCGTCCATCACCTTCATGATTTATCTCGAAGAAGTATCAGTCTATTTTAATGACTGGTGTCTTGTCAAAATCAACAAGTCCATTGGACCTCCACAACTGCACCAGTTGCCCCGCAATTTATCGAGGACAAGTCCAAATAGTTACATGACTGTTAGTGGTCTAAGAGTAACACGTATGTCTAACATCGATTATGTTGGTGCTTTCCGTTGACCTCTCTCTAGCTGTAACAATCCGGGCTACCGTCATGAACTGGGTTTATGCCTCGGGCACACAATCACAAAAACGCCTTCTCCCTAAGCCGGTCAAAGCGGCAGCCGCAGGATTCTTCTCTTCCTTGTTTGGATCCTTCGCTGGCCCTTCAACACCTCAAAGACAAGCCACTCCTTTACCTGCTCCCACACTTCCAGTGGATCCCCTTGAGTCTTCTGAAACAGCCATCACTCTGTCAGTATTCTCTGCGGAGATCAATGTCCGACTAAACGCGAAGCTCTCCTCGGAAATTTACCGATCGACGAAGAAGAACCCACCTTCTACTATGAAGTATGAGCTGATATATGTATGTTCTTTTCTTGGTGCGCGCATATTTCCCAAAGCTTAAGTCGTTGTAGACCGCAAAAGACAAATATGATGCCAGCAAGCAGGAAGATTCAAAACATCCGCATGCGACTGGAAGTATCTTTCAAGGGTTGCGAGCCGACCTTGATGGGTTCGTCGTCCTCTTCTTCCACTCGGTTTTTGGAAATGACAAAACCTTATGTTAGAACTGGATCCGCGCGCGTATTCATTGTAAGAATCTCCTTGCAGATGCCTGAGGGGCTGTGTCGATTTCATCTACTTTCAGGGTCATGCGACGGCGCAAACAACAGGGATTGGAGGTCATATGGCAGCCCGATTTATACCAACTGTGGAACGAGAAGCGATAGATTTTATGTCGGTCTTTTGCCTGGCAACACATCTGAACGTTTACTAATGAG
Organism: Podaxis mareebaensis; assembly: GCA_018524725.1. Lineage (NCBI taxonomy): Eukaryota > Fungi > Basidiomycota > Agaricomycetes > Agaricales > Agaricaceae > Podaxis > Podaxis mareebaensis. Next base: position 110,432 of record JAEUWP010000459.1, on the reverse strand, counting down.
GTGGTTACAGGGATCGCAATGTTGCTGGTAGGAAACTCTCTCCTTGAATCGCGCTCCTGATTTATCTGTTGTGCAGTTTGGAACAGGGAACTGCTATATGTTGGCGGTCTTTTGGCCCGTGCTGCCTACCAATTGGAAATTGAGCTGATACGCGACACATGGGATGCGAATGCAAAAGTTTTCAACCAAAACCCGTTGCCTGGAGAACTTCAGTCATCACTGACCAGCAGAGCCATCCACACCCTCAAGTTCTTTACCTTCCACCAATCAACCCCGTCCGCCGAAGTTTCTAACCTACTGGAAAATGCTTTCTTCAAATGCGATCCTTCCAACGCTCTCCCTCTTATTTCAACGCTCGGAATTCGGGACGCATGTCAGGCTCGCCTGCCCGACCCCTCTTTCAGGTTCCTCAAGCAGCTTCCCTTGATACCTGAAGAACTGGCATCCGATCCCATGATCGTATCCCTGCAGAACAAGGGCATGATCAGGACGATCACCTTTGATGATGTCTTGGCCGAACTCAAATCGCGCCCTTTGCCCGAAGACGACATGGTCGCCTGCATGAAGTGGTGGGTTTCATTGTATGATCCCCTTAGCGCAACGCGTCTTGCACCTGTAAGAATGCAACTACTTGAGGCCGCCGTTCTGGTTGTTCCCTCTACGTCGGGCGAAGAAAGGATCATTCCACTCCACACGATTAGGACTATCCTCAATCAACGAATCCTGAATGGTTTACCACCGGATGGACCCCTTCCTCCCCACCTCCTTCCGACATCAGTCGCCAAACATTTCGTTCTTGATGACCTGAAGCGCGGCTTCTCCTGGACTGACCTCACGATATACGACTGGCTCAGCCATGTCTGTGACCCCGCAGTAGCAAAGGCAAATCCTGCCTATGACATCGAATCATCGCCTGAGTGGGCAGAGAGGGTTTTGTCTTTCATAGCGCGAAACTGGGGCCATGGGCTCTCTTCGGCTCTGAAGCAACAAATTATCGACGCGATGAAAACAAAAGCTTGCATTCCAACGTCGGGTGGTATGAAACATCCCGAAGAGGCGTATTTCTCTAGCGCCGACATTTTCCACGATTTGCCGATCGTCAAACTTCCGTCAGGGAATTCTCTCAAGGGACCCATGGAAAAATTGCTTCAGGATTTGGAGGTTCGAAAGCACGTTGATCTTCAGATTATCTTCAATCGGTGAGCGGCCCCACAACTCCCCTGACCATCTTACTCACCTCTAAGATAGGATGATTAAGACAAATGAATGGACGATCAACGATCTCACGCGCTATTTAGTTTCCGTCAAATCGAATCTCAAAGAAGAAGAGATCAGGCGATTAAGGCTCACAGCCGCCTTCCCGAAGGAACGGTCAGAAGAAGACAAGGACAATGGCCCCAAGCTACGACGTCTAAGGGCCGATCAATTGTACGAACCATTGCCCATATTCCGCCAGCTAGGACTTCCTATCATTGACTGGGGAGTGCAAACAAAATGGCGAAGCAACTCGGAGGAAGGTAGATTGTGTCTTGAACGTTACATACTACGGATTCTAATTTCGGTCACAACAGCCCACTTTCTGTTTGGTCTGGGGTTGCGCCGATACCCTCCCCTCCCAGAGTTGATCCAGCTTTGCACAAACCCGAATACTGAGGCATGTGACTTGCCTTCTTGCATATACTGTATAGCCTGACCGTGGACCCCCCAGATTCGTTCTATCGCTCTCAAATACCTCCTGGATAACATTCGCACCAAATATGCTGATTATGATTGCAATGACTATCGAGAAATCGCCTTCATTCCAGCCTTGGAGGGTTCCCGGAGTTGTCTGGCCACACCTCGGCAAGTTTTCTCCAAACCCGAATGGTCACAACTGGGCTTCCTGGTGATACATCCGAGTGTGCAGCCGGAATCAGCAAAGTTACAAATCAGGGAACATCCAACTTCCAGTCAGCTCCTAGACCTCCTTCAGCGGACCCGACCGAATGACCCTGAAGAAGCAAAGAAATGGTTCAATATATTGTCAGCCCGTGTTTCTGGTACGAGGACATATAAGAGGACACGAATCGTGATTTTGACTGTCACGTTGCAGAATTTTCACGTTCAGAGCTCACAAAGCTTTCAGAAACAGCGTTCGTCCCTATCCGCACTCCCCCTGGAACGGTTGGACCTACCATGCGTTGGTTAGTTCCAACACAATGCTATCTAGGCCAACGTTCGAAAGAGAGATTTCATTCAAAGCTATTCGTCTTTGTCGATTTCGGGACAGCAGGAAATACATTTCTTACCGCTTGTGGGGCGAAACAGGAGCCAAGCGTAGAAGAACTTGCCAAAATTCTTCTGGAGGATCCTCGCCACTTTTATGAACTGGCACAAGGCCCAAACAAGTGAGTTCACTCCTGGGTATCCGACGAGATGACGAATTTGTTATTTTTCAGCTTCCTCGATGAGATACGCAATATTGCTGTCAACTGGAAGAATTTGTCTACTACCACGATGGCTCGAATGAGAAAAGCCCCCGCACTGTTGTGTTACCAGCGCCAGGCTATCGAAAAAACACGCGATAAAAGTTCCGGTGCGGATGACCTAGAAGATGAAGAGTGGGAAATCGGATATGACTTGAAGGTCGCGGAACAGATCGTCATTGCAGATGATACCAACGCACACCAAGCTTTTAGTAGTGAAGTGTTTACTGCGCCTCAAGAGGACATCATCGAAGGTAGACTCCTATTTCCGGACTTGCATTGGACCTGAAAATTTGCCCATCATCTAGCATTTTACATGGAATTGGGTTCCCGCCGACTAAGTTCTCTAGTTAAGGAAGAATACCTCTTAGGAGCAGAAATCACGCCCTCTAGACGTGCGAAGAACACTCGCGCCTTGATTTTGGAGCGACTTCCCATCTTTTTGCACGAGCATAACCATGCGAGGATGAAGGTATCATTGGACTGGCTCCAGGTTGAGGCCAACTTCCAGGTCCGAGCATATGGACAAATCAAAGTCAAGAAAACTTTGACATATGGTAAACTACACCTTGAGCGACGCCAAGAAGCCTCTGCCGTTGCTAAACGAGGTGTCTCCCAACGAATTGAACTCCTGCTCTCTGACAATGCAGAGACCGACATGTATGAGTGAGTCACGAATCACAGTTGCGGCTATTACCTCTTAATTCTTCGCAACACAAGGGTCGCAATGTGCCTGAACCGCTTCATTTTCGATTCCCCAAGGGTTCATGACGCGTTGCTATTCATGACCATCCTGTCGACTGATCTCAGGGCTTTAAAAAGACGTGGTTATAACGGTTCGCGCCAGCACTATGGTTTTTGCTCTATCTTATTCTGCTTTTAGTCGATCGTATCCTGCGCCAGAGGAAGCTAGAGAAGCAAGCAGAAGAGGCACGAATACGGGAGGAAAATATCAAACTGCTTTCGCAAGTTCCTCAAACCATGAAGGAAGAACCCTTGCTGCCATCTTCAAGCTCTTCCAAGTTGACATCAGACACAGTGGAATCAGAGGAGCGACAATCTTCGTTCATCGATACTCTACAGAAATTCAAACGAAGAATCGGGGGTTCAGGCTTGGGGGGTCAAGTGTCGAATGCAAGTCACAAACCAGAGCAATCACCTATTCCGGAGATAAGTAGTTCTACCCAGGACCCCCGAATTCCCGGCGGTCTCCCCGGGGTTGCATTCCCTCCACGCCCTCAGAGAAGGGATAGCCCGACGGTTACGCCACTTAGCAACATAGGTGAGGGCTGAGACTTGTTCAGTGATACTTGAAAAATTTAACCCTTTACCCAGCCTCCAATATTGACATGGCTATCAAAGCGTGTCGAGCCGAATCCAGCAACCTGTTACAAAACCGCAAGGAAATGCATCACATCAAGGAAATTGATAATGACGGCTACTGCGACATCTCGGGTCATACCCAGGACATGAGATCAGTTGGTGGGTCGAGCAACTTTCAGTTAGCCACTGCCTCACCACTTACAACCGTGCCCAGGCTCCATGGGACAGGTCAAGATATTTGTCGGAGGGGGTACGTAACAAACTCACTCTGCTCCAAATGCTAATTGAAGAGATCATCGTAGATGTGTCAGGAGAGGAGGGCCAAAACATCTTGACACTCAAATCCACTGCGATCGCAAGATTCATCCATATTATGACGTCACTTTCACGCGTTTATAGCCTCAATCTCACCAACCTTCACATATTCTATGATACCAAAGGCGTGCTTATTGCTTTCAATCGAAACGGAAGTATATTCTTGAATTTGCGTTACTATGAGGCTTGGCGTAAGTGTGCTTGTTACTATCACCAACATTTGCTAATGTTTATGTGGAATATTCTGCAGATGATTCCGAAGTCCGGCAAGGAAACATGGACAACGCTCTGATATCTTGGTTTGTACTTTCATCGTTCATTTCCACATCGTTGCTTATCTGCTCTAGGTATTTCACGCTTGCACATGAGATTGCTCACAATCTTGTGCAACCTCATAATTCCGAGCATGAGTTTTATTTCTCAGCCATTTGCGAGAAATATTTGGTGTCATTTTCCAGAATGCTTTCGGAGCAACAGAAGAATGAATAGTTACTTCCGAGTACCTCTGCTTGCTTAGTTCACAGTGCTACCCTTCAAGCAACTCGGAGGCTTGGCGCTGAGGCCTGAGGTCTCCACACTCAATATGCTTATGTAACAAGTGATCGACACTCATTAGCAGACTTTGGAATACACCCAATTTGATCAGGACTTCCCCCATAAAGCTCGTCATCTTTCATTGAATCCAGCAGCGACGCTCCTCCTACTGAAGCATTGAATCTGTTACTTATTCCATAAATCTTGAATTCTCGCATACCCCCATCTTCCTAATACGAAATTTCAACGTCCGCGGAAGTTGCTGGCACACAAACCTTGCGGTATGTTATACCTCAACGCTACGCTGTCGTAGATTTACCAGGCTGTCGACAGTTGCAATGATGTCCAGCGTCATGCTTGTGCATACCACCACCAATTACCCCAAATCCAGGATACGTCGAAAGCCAGCTTTCACGTACAAATCGCCTTCCCCAAATGATGTTGACCCCCCCATCACCCCTCCTGCTCGACGCCATATTCTAAGTCAATCATCGCGACAGATCTCCGCTCAGAGTAACACAGTGACAAACTCCAGACGCTCTGAGCGATCATCACGGAGAAAAATACAAGTTGGAAGTTACTCGCTACCTCTATACCACCCCTTGGGAGAACTCGCATTATCCCTTCCTCCACTCAATCCCGCCGACTTCGGTCTGCCACTCCCAAATATACTAGAAGCGACAACTCAGGGATCACCGGGGCGCCCCCATCAACTCCCCACCAAGGCTCGTGATGCTGATGAGGAGGGGGGAGACTCAGTTCCCACCGTCAGCTCGATTGCGGCAGTAGCAGCCAACGAGGTCAAGCGCGCAAGTCCTCGCAAAAAGCGGGTAGGGGGAGGCAATGGAAAGCGCAGACGCAGAGATGGAGACGATGGGGATGCGACATACCCCGCCAAGCGCACGCGACAAACACGAGCAGGAGGGGATGATAACGACTTTGACGATACTCAAGGTCAAGGAGACGGTGATGGCACACCGGAAGTCGACGGCCCGGCTGAACGGCGTCCGGAGCGTCGGTCAACTCGGTCGCGGGCGAAACGCAGGGAATCGAGCGAAATTGAATCAGTCGAGGGCCAGCCCACTCAGAGCTCGGTATCTCCTACGGAAGAAAACATTAAACAATCTGCTCTTCGGGGTGCTTCTGAAGGTGCGAGTGAGGAAAAAGAGGAAGGAGAAGTTGGAGAGAGGTGATACAAATACCGATGCCCTGATTCGTCCATCTCCTCCCATGCGTATTGTGCAGGGCCGTTCTAAAGCGGCTGCCCTGTGCTGGCTCTGTATGCTTAGTTTGCTCATATTTCTTACACCCAAAAAGAAAGATAAATAACCTGTTCTTCGCTCGCGAGGAATAGTGTGTGAGACCAGCCGAATGTCAACAATTGAATCATGCGGTTTTCCCGAGCCCTAGAATCTAGAATGGACTGAGCAGTTAAGAAGTGTCGAAATCACGGAGGCAGGACAGTAAGCATATGACAAGCCATCACATACCATGAAAACTAATTTTCCAAGTGCGAATTACATCCGAAATGATATACGATAATAATGATGTAATGTTATTTCGATAGAGCAGTTCCCTTGTGGTGGTGACAGAATTACATCAACAATCACATTGACTACGCCCCATGCACATGGCCCCTTGCATAGGAAACTGCGGGCATAAACGAAGTATGTGGATGGTGTCAGTTCCTGAACGGTTATTTGTCCAACTTCCATCCTTTACCCTCCTTTCCACATCCCCTACGTTTCGTTAGTCATGCTCTCGTCAAGGACTGGGTCAATCACGTTGAACTTGGATGATCTCTCATGTTGGTTGGCGGATGAGCGATGAAACCAGGGCAGCGGAAGGGGCGCAATCTGGCCATTTTTTCCGCGCTCTAACCACAAGTCCCCTGGTAAAGCGTGTTACATAAGTACTTGAAAACTGGGAAAGGTTGCGGGGCGGCGTTAGGATATACATGACCAAATTAGGAGCTAAAATGGTGGATAAAAGGAAACTGGAGCTCCTTGCTCGCATTGAGCAGCATTTCAATGGGAAGCCAGCTGACAAGTCACATCCATGTTTCATTGGACTTTTTGACCAAGCTCGTCGCGGTCGTGCTCCTAGACCTGCTGAACCACAAGTCATGAGTTCCCATGAATATAATCATGTTTTTCCTTTCCAAACAGCACCTACAGTGGGTATATCATTCTCATCCGTATCCTACACCTGCGTCTGGCCCTTCTCAACCTTGTTTCCAACCATAACATAAATTTTTCTTATAATCTCATCTAGTAATCATACTACACCTAGTATTTTGTGATATTCTATAGGTAGTATATACATATATCTAATGGATTTTCGATTGTGCAAGACAGGAGGCCGTTGACCGGTATGTATGAGGAACAGCGGAGGTTGAAGGTGTAGCCTACCTCGACGGACTGTGATCGGGCACCGGTTAATAGGATAGCGTAGACGCTTCCCGCGGTTCAATGTTGTATGGCCGCGCTGGCACTGACCAGAATAGAATTGACCGGAAAAAAAAAAACAGCGGAGGTTGAATTTTGACGTGACATTCCTGTGACAAAGTTTTCAAACACTAGGTCTCGTCAAATATTGCTTATTCACGTAGGCTCTGAGCAATGTAAATTTTTCAAAAATTCATAATTGGGTACGCTAGAGAGCTCCCAAGTATACTACAAATTTTGAGGTGTGTATGCTAACTGGTTGAGGAGGTAGACGCTCGCGGCTGAAAAGTTTTCAAACACTGGGCTAGTGATAGTATAACGAGAATGTCGGAATGTGGGGGATGTTGAAAGGATTGTTTGCCATATGGAGCGCCTGGGAGCCCTGATTGATCAACATCAGGGTTGAAATGTTAACGCGTGATGCGGCGAAATTCCACACCCCTCTGCAACGAACAACCGTGTCAAGAGAAAAGGAAGCTCAAGCGCTCAAGCGGCTTCTGCCACCTTCCGCCTTCTATCATCCATCATGCAACTTATTTAATGCGATGATAGCATCCGAAGACACGTCTTCTAAGGTTGTGTATTGTTCCCTTCCAAATGGCCGAAATTACAAATGGTGCTCGGAGCCTAGTATAGTTCCAGGATCAAGATTCCATACCCCACGGGGCTCCACAACGACAGAAACACGAGCTTGCGCTGGCATGAGAACACTCGGGGAAAGGGGTATTCTGGGGTATTCTGGGTTGCGGACTCATCATCAACTGGCCTTTTTTGGTGGTGCATATACCTGTTGATTTCACAAAATTGTCCCCTTAACGGTCTCGTGATGGAAGCCTCATCACCCACGGCCTCCGAAGCGTTCTACTTTATTCCATTTTCGTCCTGTGGCAGCTTCCCTCAAGCGAAGCATGTGGTCCCGCACGGCGTATTGGATGGTTTCCACGATAAAATCTGCGCTCTTTGACATTGGTGAGATCATCGGGACTGCCAGCATCAGCCATCAATATGCACAAATCTCTCTTCCCTGGTTTTTGGTTGGGTTACATATAGTATATCCTCGCATACCCACCCATTTTTGACCCAAGTCCACTTTGGCCTTGCCACTGGATAGCGTTTTGCCGCTTGTCCCAGCAATTCGCAAAGCATACGTTGGACCATGGAGCCATTGGACCCCGCAAGGCGAAGCAGTGGCATCTACCACACCGACTATGGCAGCCAGCATAGTTTTACGTCCGATGCTGAACTGAGAGGTAGGCGCTGGCCTTCTCAGGTATCGCGAGCTACTAACACACGAATTAGAACACGCTGCACAACCCGCCGGAGTTGCCACCTCGACAGCGGCTGGAGTCCCCATCGCTGCCGTCGGCGAAGGCGCGGGAGCTGGGGCGCTGAGCGGCGGAGACGAATCCGACGCGCCGCAAACTCAACCCCAGCAACCCAAAGTTCCCATCTACAAAAGGCGCTGGTTCATCATAACATCAATAGTAGTCGCCTTGCTTGGGATCGCGTTGCTTTTCATCATCCTATTCCCAGTCATCCGCGCCATCGTTCAATTAGTCGTCAACAGAAGTCAGATTGACGTCGACAGGGCGGTAATCACGAACGCAAATAATGACACGTGAGGGCGATTTTTTTTTCTCTCACATTTATTGCTAATTTCGTCCGGGTAGATTCCAACTCGTCTTCCAAGGCAATGTTGGTCGGACTCTCGTACACCACAGGGGAGAAACTCACCCTCTTTTTCTAGGTTACTCATACGGGTATCTTTTCGGCTTCAATCAAGTTCACGAATCAGGTGGACGTATACTGGTTAAAGGATCCCGATACAGACAAAACTGGGATCAAGATTGGTCACACGGACGCCTTCGATGAACTCCACGCTAGACACAAACGCGCACAAGTCAATCAGACCCGGACTTTCGTCATCGAGGATAAGGCAGCTTTCTCGGAATTCACGCGTTTCATGATCACTTCCCCCACTTTTTCATGGCGACTACACAGCGATAATTTGCACGTTCAAGCGCTCAAATTCCCTGTTGCCAGGGGTATCAAATTTGATAAACGCGTTGACCTGAAAGGCGAGTTTATAAGTCCTAAATTTGCAGGGTAAAGCTCACGTTTGAGTAGGTATCAACAGTTTCTCGGGAGATGTCGCACTGTTGGATTTCAAATTGCCGAGCGATAATCCTGCTGGCGGTCTCGATTTTGTTGCCGTGACCCAGCTCAATAACCAAAGGTGAAGCTGATGATGTCTTCTGTTACTGTCGTTTAACCTCGTCTCCACCCAGTCCTTTCGTTCTTCAGCTCGGAACTACCGTGTTTGATTTGTCCTATGAAGGTGTTCTCCTCGGCTCAGGAACTTCGACAAATACAAATATTGTAAGTCGAACTGAATCGTCCATGAATGGGCTGTTTGACTAACTTGAATAAGGATACTGGCCTCAACAACATCACGCTGAAGGGTGTCCTCGAACCCGTTCAGAATCCTGCAGACCTGGCCAAAGTCTCTGTTTTGTTCACAAATTATCTCAACGGTGACAGCTCTCGTGTTGTAGCCAGTGGGAAATCGACCCTCCAAGACGACGGCACCGTTATTCAGTGGCTTTCGGATGGGCTCCAAGCGTTGCAGCTCGATGTTCCCTTCAAGTCCTTTGTTCCGATCGATCCCATTCGTACAATCGACATTGGCAATTTGGCCCTTGCGTTCTCTCCGGAAACGCCTTGGGCGCCCGGAGCAGCCAGTAATTCCGTTCGTGCAACACTGCGTATGTTGATTTCAGTGAATGACATGAGATGATTAATCTCCTCTTTATCTCAGAGCTGCCTTTTGGATTCAACCTCGCCATTGGTCAGATTCAAAATGAGTTCAATATCACGAAGGACAATGCTCCCGTTGCTGGCCTCGCTACTGTAAGTGGTATACTGGCCTCTTCCATGCGACGATTCCTGATCCGCGAGAAGCCTCTTGGTGCTTCGACATCCTCCATCACTGTTCTTGGAGAAGCCGATACTCAGGGAACCATCGATATTGTCATCGCCGACACGAATCTTACTTGTCCAGAACCTCAGCATCCCACGTTTTCTGCATTCAGTGAGTTTTTTTTTGAGTTCTGTCCGTTATTACAAAGCCTCACGTCCCCTGAAGATGCCAATCTCACTAGCTCCGACATTGCTGAGTTCCGCCTCGTCGGAAATTCTCGCGCAATCGCCAATCTAAGCATCGGCCAAATTACCCTGGACCCTATCAAGGTCAATGTATCTACTCACTTGCAGGGTTTGCAGGGTCTGAAGGGTATGACGCAAATCGAAGGCGTCGATGTTGCTGGTGGGACCACTGACCACATCAACTTGAATATCAACGGTAACGGCATTCACCTTAAAGTTCATCTGATGGTCCTAAATTATTCGATCAGTAACGATTTCCAATCCCTCTAATTTGAATCTCTCTACCGGCGACCTGAGTATGCTTTTTACACTTCTCTACCCATCCACCGCTCTTGACTGGTTGCGTGCAGCGCTGCAACTCTCCCGAGATGGGGCAGTTCTCGGAACCGCACTTCTTCCCAACTTGAATCTTCATATGGGCAATAATAGCATCAGCGCAACTTCGACATTCCAGGTAGGGGTCCCTTTCCTTAGCTGGGGGCTATAGGCTCATATAATCACCCAGGCCAATGACAGCCCGCAGGGGCTCCAAACTCTGAATGATTTCGTTGGACAGAAAGGTTGAGACTTAAAATACGGGAACGCCTGCCATTTACTGATTATTGGATTTAGATGTCGCACTGACTATTTCCGGTTTTGATGGAAGCACGAACATTCCATCTCTAGCTGAGGCCTTCAAGACCCTCGAGATCGGTGTGACGTTGCCTGGAATGAAAACGAGTCTTTTAGAGAGTGCTGCTCTCAAAGGTATGACGAAAAGGTGCATGAGCGGACGCCTGCTAACGTTTTATCCTCCAGTGCTTCCTACGACTGGCCGCGAGAACAACATCAGTCATGTCACCGTCTCCTTGAGTAACCCGTTTACAGCCCCCCTTCATATCACCAGGATTTCTTCCAGCGTCACTTCGCATGGCATTCCCTTGGGCGCTATAGAGACAACGACGGACTTCAGAGCGGCACCACATTCTGTCACGGAGTCCCCTGAGCTCGAGCTTAACATGAATTTCGACCCCGCAGCGTTATTCACTGTAACCCGTGCACTAGCGGTTGAGGCCGGCTTAGATCCTGCACCCTTGGATGGCATTGTTCAACTTGGTGGAATTCAGTACTTGACGACCACTGGGCAACCACCAGTCAAGCGACAAGATGCAGGCGTCTTTGAGTAAGTGCTTGTCTATTGTGATGGTCTCGGGGATAATGATTAGCTTCAATCATGGTAGCGGTTTTGATCTCCCCACCTTTGTACAGACAGCGTTCAAAAAACTCCAGTCTGATGTCCATCTGGTTTCCGAGGTCTCAATTGGTAAGATTGCATCTATTTTTGACTTGCGCGGGTTGTGACTTGGATTGGCTTCTTTCAGGCGACTACAAAACCACTCTTCAGTATACGCAGACAGCCGTCCCAACCGCGACAGATGATACCCTCAATCTCATTCTTCCTGTTCTTGCGCAACCCATTGTCGAGAAGATTGTAGCAGGAGCTGGACTCGGGTGGGTTTATAGTTTGCCTATTATATTCATTCACTCATATCCTCTGTAGGGTTGATACAGTGCTGATCACGGACCCCAAGCAAGAAGCTTTCGGTAGGAGACTCTCATAACAAGGTCCACTATTCGGATGATTCATCTAGAATGTTATTAGGCACTCACTTACGAGGCAGCATTTCTAACGCGGGTCCATGTAGGCAGAATACGCCCCTTTTTCTCTCCGCCAAATATTGACCATTCTTCGATTTAGTCGACGCAAAGATTTCCTTCCCCTCAGGCCTGAATGTCGCATGGCAAGGAAATACCTTCGGTAACATCAAGATGGATGCTGTTCAAGTAGTTGGGGACGTTGGGGCCACTCTTGATACTGACACGATGTTTAACGTGGTGGATCTTGGCGTCCTGACCGAATTCACTAAGGTCATACATGTTCCTTAGTTTCACCAAGACTCTCGGTCACTCATGTACGTTTTCAGGTTTTGCTTACAGAAGAATCATTCGATTGGGAGATATCCGGGAACAACCTGAGTGGTAAGGCGTTTGTGGTAATCTATGCTAATTGATCCTGATGATGCCACAGTCAATGCACTTGGAATCGACGTTCCAGGAATCCTGTTCCCGGCGAAACAAGTCAATCTGAAGGGCTTCAACGGTTTGAAGGACGGTGTTAAGATCAAAAGCTTTGATCTCCCATCTAACGACCCAGCTGGCGGTATTCACCTTACCCTCGAGGCTTCGACCACCAACGTACGTGTACCCTCATTCTTATACACAAGCGAGTACTCACCCGTCTGGTAGCCATCAGACGTTGGCATCCAGCTCGAGTCGCTCGGTTTCAATACGTTCTCCGGAGAAACGATGATTGCCCCTGTTGTTGCGTCTGGTGGAGTGTCTCTTGCCCCTCGCTCGACGTCGGACTTGTCGTTGGTCGGTCGCCTCGTCCCTCAGAGCTCTCCAAATGACCTTGCCGAGGTTTCTCAAATCTTCAACAACTTCGTGGCCGGGAAAACAAGCAATGTCGTGGTTGAGGGAGCGAGTGCTGGACCCAGCAGCGTAGGCTCTGGATCAATGCCTTGCCTACCAAAAAATACTCACTTTTTAATCAGGTTACCTGGCTTAATGAAGGCATCAAGTCACTGAGAGTCAATACAGTCCTCCCCGACCAAGGACCTCAGAACATCATCAAATCCATTGCTCTCAACGAGATGGATCTCAGGTTCACGGAGGCCACCGCGTATAAGCCCTCCACGAGCAGTCGATCGACAGATGCGGCGTTTACGTTACCCTTTGGCTTTCCCATTGATATTACAGCTCTCGAGCAAACAATCACCCTTGGGTATGAAGGAACGTCCTTTGCCCAACTCGCCATCCCCAAAGGCCCAAGCTCCACGGACGTGGAGAACCGCGTCATTCACATCAACTTCGAAAACGTTCCCTTCGATGTGTTCGATGACGGGCGCTCAACTTTTGACCGCTTCCTCGCTGACACAACTGTCGGGGCAACGCAAACGATCAGACTCTCTGGAACTGCGAATGCAGATGCTAATACGGCTGTCGGGCTCCTTTCCCTCGCTGGTATCTCCTTTTCTGTGGAGAGTACCATTGAAGGTTTGCAAGGTCTCAACACCAGGCCCGTCACTGTCAGCAACCTCGATGTCAATCATGGATTCCCCGATTTCTTGTTAATCAAGGTCGACAGTACGCTGTTCAACCCTAGTAACCTGACCATTGGGACAGGTGACGTGGCCTTCAACCTCCAGTTCCAGGACAAGATGATGGGCACTGCAAACATCCAGGATATGGTGATCACTCCAGGCCCCGTTGTACCAGCCATCGATGTTCACTTCTCCCCACAAGGGGATGCTGTCTCAGCTGGTCGCACGTTGCTGCAGAACTTCTTGCAGGGCATTAATGTCGACACTGCCATCGTCGGGAGCACGAGCGCCACTAGCATCCAATCGCTCAAGCAAGCTCTCTCTCAGATTCGACTTTCTCCTGTAACCATACCCGCCCTCAACAGTACTCTGATCAAACAAGTGTCTCTCACGTTCCCCATTAACATCGTTGACACAGGAGATGCAACGGCATCGTTCACACTCTCCAATCCCTTCACTGCCAGCATCAACCTTCTCCGTGTCGGAGCCACTGCAATGTTCCATGATATCACTCTTGGATCCGTTCCAAATATTGATATATCCGCCCACCCCGTTCGTGCTGAAGGTCACAGTGAAGTGACGTCGCCCGGTCTTCCCTTCAAATTCAATCTTGATCCAGTTGCCATCATTTCACTTCTTCAGCAAGCTTCTGCGCAGAACGGCGTCGATCTCGGGCCGCTAAATGATATGTTCCAATTCGTTCTCGACAACCCCGACTTCAAGCCACCCGTTAAAACCACGGTCGACACCTCAAAACCCACCTGTGTCAGCGGCCATCAGTTCGATGCTGCCGGTGCTATACTGAAGTCACTCGCCAATCTCAAAGTCGATCTCAGTGTTGACACTGGCACGAAACTCGACGATTTTGCGACCGACTTGACCTTTACACAAAAGTCCGTCCCCGCGGTGACTGACGAAACTACGCTGTTCTTGATTGGGGCTGTTGCTGGTCCTGTCGCACAGCACCTTGTGGACGGTTCGGTGTTGGCCTTCAAAGAGGCCGACATCAGCAACATCTCAAATGACGGCTTCGATCTATCCCTGAAGGGGTCTTTGACTGACGTTGGGCCTCTTGATGCGTTGATCGAATTCACTGAGCCCTTAACAGTCACTTGGGAAGGAAAGCAGATTGCCCAGATTAGCCTCCCCTCTATTTGCGCTGCTGCAAATGATGGTGTCCCCGACTACGAAGCGAAAGGTCGATTGACGATCACCAACCAGGGTGACTTTACTGCTTTTGCCGAGTTCTTGCTGCACAATGAGCAATTCGAGTGGACGATCTCCACCAAGAAGCTTCGTCTGCGGGCCCTAGGAACGATCTTTGACAATATTGAGCTGACCAAGTCTGTTTCCTTCAAGGCCTTCAATAACTTGCCAGGAGTTTCAATCTCCAACTTCCAGCTTCCCTCGGATGACCCCGCAGGTGGTATTCATGTTGAAACTGACGCGAGGATTCCCTCCCCTGCTCGTGAGTATGAATACTCCCAATGAGTTATTCGGCTACTGAGATTGTTCTTCAGAGCTCGGTCTCGAGCTCGGTCATGTCACTTTCCAGGCCTTCTTCCAGAATGTTTTGGTTGGTCGTGAGTCGTCCGGGTATTTCCTTTATCCGCAGCCTGCTAACGGCCTCGTAGCTCTGGCTGCTGACAATCTCACTCTTAAACCCCAAGCGGTCGCCGAAACGCACCTCACTGGTCGTATCGTTCCCCAAAGTGGGGAGAACCTTGAGACAATTGGACTTCTCTTCTCCGAGTTCTTAGCTGGCCACAATACTACCCTCGAAACACGGGGCGACAGCGTACAACCACCTGGCGCAGATGGTCCTGTCACGTGGTTGAGTACCGCATTTAAGACATTGTCGCTGAACGTCGTACTCCCTGGAGAGAGGTTCGATGTCATCAAGGCTATCCAACTTAATGACTTGGAAGTCACAATACAGAGCTCTGATCAAGCGTTTGCACCGCCCGCCAGTTCCCAGAATACCGTGGCTCAGTACGCGAATCCGTTTGGATTCGCTCTTCAAGTCGTGGAAGCTGCTCAAATGCTCGTTCTCAATTTGCGCGGCACCGATGTTGCCCAAGTATGTTCATGCTTCGCTTATTGATAAATTTCAACTGATCTCTGTTTCAGCTCGATCTTCCCAAAATGTCGGTCGACGGAGGAGTGTCCACCGGCAACACCGTCGATCTCGTCATTTCATTCGAGAATCAACCGCTCAAATCCCTTAATAACAATGCATTCGCTCAAATGTTCGTGGGCGCCACCCTGATGTCCTCGATCGATATCGATTTGAAAGGTTCAGCCGACGTCACGGCCAGGACCTCGATCGGTGACGTTCCAATTAGTGGCATCCCCATTGACGTCACGTCCAGCCTGAAGGGAATCGCGTCGTTCAACCACCAGGCTAAGTTGAGCAACGTGTCCGTTACAGGAAGTGGTGGCGAAGGCGGAAACGAGTACATCTTGTCGCCGTTGACGACTACATTGGAGAACCCATCAAATATCTCGTTGAATACTGTCGACGTTTCATTACCCGTCATGTTCCAGGGAACAAAGATTGGTCGTGCCGCGATCAATGTGAGTAGAATTCTCTTACTTTCCTTTCGGTCCGTTATTCAAACATACACAGGAATTCGACCTGGTTCCCGGTGAAAACGTAGTAGCCACAGAATTCCATTACGAGCCCGACAATGCCAATGACACGATCGCACAAAACTTCCTCTCACAATTCATCCAAACTGGAAACGCCCTCGACATCACAATCGACGGAGACATGCAGAGCTCACCCTTCGGCTCACTCCAACCGGCACTTGATGGCGTCACGCTCTCGACGAGCATTACAGGTCTCAACCACCCAGACATTATCGTCAGCGTTCACGTTGTCATCACCCTTGATTCGCTCGTTACCAACCTTGTCTCTGTTGAATTCCAAGTCCAAAATCCGCTTGATACGGATATGGTCATTGAGTTTGTGCAAGCCGATTCCGGATTGGATGGGACCGTATACGCATTCTTCGGTCAGAGCTTCGACTCGTTTATCATCCCTCCTGGACAAACTGTCGGTTCTGGTTTGTTCCCGAACGTCCTGTTGACGCAAGGCGCTCTCGCATCACTCGATATTATTCCGAGGGGCATGTTGGACATCAGCGCAGTTAACACGGTGAGGATCGGAGGGCCGGGCGGGTACCAGATTCCGTGGTTGAAGTTGGAGCAGAAGGGTGTGCCGACGACCTATGATCTTGCGCTTAGTCTTAGTGGGGCGAAAATGACGCTGGATGGGTTGTTGGACAAGGCCAAAGACATTTTGTCAGGACATCATTCAACGGATGCATCGTCTGCTGCCGCTTCGAGTACTGCCTCGGTGGGCGCTAGCACCAGTGGTGTTGTGAGCAGTGGTAGTGGTGATGGCAAAGAGCCGACTGCGACGAAGAGTTCTACATCTGCTGCTGCTGAAGAAACGACGGAGGATAGTGGGAAGAGTGTTGATGCGCCTGCACCGACTACAACTGCAGCTGCCGAGACTACCGCCGATGCCGTTGTCAAAGCATCCCCTGCTCCTGCTCCTGCAGCCGCCAGTGCATCTTCCCCTGCGACTGAAACTGCGTCTCCAGCAAAATCTTCGGATGAACCTTCTGACTCGACTTCTCAGTAAAGGACACTTTTCTTGATAGTAATATACGGGATCCTTCTCATCTACTCCTACTATTATTATGATACCATTTTTCTTGGAAACATCCACGGTCTTAGTGTATAATGAGATCCTGTAAATACCCATTGTAGCTATTGAACGACTATGCCGACTGTTTTGTGATTGGCTTCTGGGTTCTCGAAGCATGACATGGATCCAGTGATTATCATTATGGAGAGGGGAGAGCAGCTCACAAATACGGGTTGAGCGCAGAAGGAAGCACGCATGATGGATTGATGTTACTGGAATACCGAGAATAAAACTAGGCGGGGGGAAGGAAAGCGACCCAGAGAATAACTGAGATAACGCTCCAAGTGAAAGCCCAGGGTATCCAGGCACGAGAAGCGAAAGGGTGTTCCTTGGCGTGTGTGAGGATATACGCAGCTGCCCAGTATGTGAAGGGCATTGAAGGTGCGAGTCGGAGGACGATTTGGGTATGAGAAGCAAAGAAGAGGATGCAAGACATGAGGAGGGCATGTATAGCGTGAGGTGCGATCGAAGGATTGAAGAAGGGATCGGGATACCTATCGAATCGGACAAACTGCCCGAGATAGCGAAGAGAATAAGAAAAGAGGGCGAAAAGAGGAGGGAGTGCAATGAGAAAATTGGGGAGTTGGCTGGGTGTCCAGTACCTGAATAGGCCGACGTTCCAGTACGCGGACTGAACGTGGTTGTAGCTGAGTGGTACGACGTTCGTGCACCACCGTGGGGACGTGGAGGAAAAACAAAAGTTGAGGTAGGCGGAGGCGTTGTGAGCGATAAAGGGAGAAAGGATCAAGGCAGAGGAGGCGATGGCAGTGAGCAGATCAGGTAGAGATGGGAGACGCTTTTTATCCAGGTAGGGATAGAGAATGCCCCAGATGATGAAACCAGCGAGGAAGAAACCATTTGAGCGAAATGTGGACGCAAGTGTGAAGAAGAGGGTTGCTCGGAACCACTGTTCGCGTGCAGAGCAAAGCATGCCTGGATGACATTTAGCAATGGATGTATCTGAGGCATTCGCGAGGTACTGACCACGATAGGAGAAGTAGGTGAAGAATGGTTCTGCATAGGGCGCAAAGTAGAGCGTTGCTGGACTGAAGGGGATGAGGGAGAGCAAGGCGGCGAGATGCGATACGTCCTGTCTGCGGAGGTGGTGAAGGGAAAGCTTAAATAATGTCCTGGCAGAGTCGTATGATAGGGCAGCATTGAGGAGAAAGAGGGAAAAGGGAGAGAGGTGGCGGAGGAGGAAGGGGATAGCGGGGAGGAAGGCATACTGATGTTCCCAGCGGTAGCCGTTGTCAGCGATATCCTTGAAGTGGAGAACGTCCCAGCGTGTCAAGATGTTCTGCACGCTGTTTGCAGATGCGTCAAATGGATGGACGATGGCGTGTGCAGCGAGGGCGATGGCAAGATAGAATACGCGAGACGCGAGGACTTGGGAGAACATATGAGGAATACATGAGGGAGAGGCGAATATCACGCGCCAATCACCCTTAATAAATCCCCCTAGAAATCACTGAATATTCATTCCTCATGGTCGACGTCCTCGCTCACTTCGTCGACAGCGTTCCCCAGCCTCTCACTGATGCTCTTGTCAACCTTGCACCCGTTCTTGCCGTTGCAGCGCGGGCGACGCGTCTCATCGGATGGTCGGATGACTGGTACTCGTCGTGGCTTACGCTTGCGTCGTGGTGGATGGTCTGTCTCGCAGCACCTGTCCTGTTCCGTTGTGGACTGCCATTATTCGTTGCACTCGCATTCATCCAGACCTCGCAGCGCCATCCTCCCCCATTTGTGACGGAGAATGTGCTCCAGAGCGCCATCGCTGATCTCACCGTCCTGCGCAGCGCACTCCCAACATTCCCTTCTCCCTCAATGCCCCCCATCGCCCTCCTCCGTGCAGCAGCAATCCTCACCGTCCCCTGGCTTATTGTCTCTTACCTTGTCCCAGCACGCATCCTCCTTGCTATAATGGGGTCCCTCGTTCTTACACATAGAGCTCCTTGGGCGTGTGTCCTTCGCTCCATCCTCTGGCGGAGCGCATTCGTCCGCACCTCTCTCTATCACATTCAAGCCTTGCTGACAGGACAACCTCTACCCAAGCTTGTGGTATCTAACCAGCCTACACCAACAACTCCCGCCCCAGTGCCCTCCCTCCGCTTCCTCTTCACTGTTTATGAGAACCAACGCTGGTGGATGGGCCTTGACTGGACTGCCGCCCTCCTGCCCTCCGAGCGCCCCTCCTGGTGCTCCCCTTCCCTTCACCCCGTCTCCCCTCCAAACGCCTTCACGCTTCCTAATCCTACAACCGTCTATCTGCCCTCTCCAGATGGTAAATCCAGAATTAAACGTACTGCGACCTGGAAATGGGAAGAACCAGAATGGAAGCTTATTATTCGCAAGGAGGGTTCTCCTCTCTCACGCATTGAGCGCGCCCCTCCTGCCATAGACGAACCTTCTTCTCTCACTCCCTCTTCCTCCGCCACCTCCAGTGGCAGTCGTCTCCTCAGAGCGGCCACCAACAAACTTAAAGAGTCTTCTATCATTTCCTCTCCACCTTCATCCCCAACTTCCGCCCCAGCTGCTATGGAACCTAATCCGCTACAAGGAACTGATCAAGGTGAATCGGGTGAATCTTTCACAGACCCGGATGGCTGGATATACGGCGATAACAAGTGGGAAAACCAGTCCTGTCGTGGTGGCTTGGGCAAGGTGATCACCTCTAGTATTTTTACTCGACACCTTGTCTCACTATTTTCGTCTGCAGTACACACGTTACCGACGTTGGACTCGTGTTGCCATCGTAAGCGAAGTCGTAGAAATCGTTGGCCAAGGCGAGCTCGGTGTTCAAAACCCTCACAACCAGGCGTCGATCCCCGCCCAGCCCAAGTCGTTGCCGACATCATCACCAATTCAGACCACCTTCTCAGAACTCAAAACACAATCACCAGAACAGTCTACTCCCACACCCCCGTCTTCTTCCTCTGCGATTCCCATACCCGATCCGGAAAGCCCGCTTCGACAGCGACTTCGCGCAGCCCTTTCCAAATCTTCCAAATCTTCGTCTTCGTCCTGATTCTAATCATACCGATGTCACTTCCCCACACACGTCCTATTTTCTCCATTTTCACATGTCTATCACGCTTTTGTTGTGCGGAACAGTGTACCTTGACTTGTACCTTAGTTGTTTCTAAATGGCTCCAAGGTCCGAACAAAAAGTCATGTGTTGTTGGATGAATAAATGCTACAACAAGAATGTGATTATTCACTACATGTCTGGTACGAATATGGCTACATATGGCATTGTCAAAGGGGTCCACGGAATAAAACAAGCCCTAATGAATCATGAAATTAGAACGCATGTCATATGGTATTTGGGGTAACATCTGGTAACATTTGCTGATCAAACGTGGTTGTCTGCCGAGTGGACGTCCCGTACTGGGGGTATTTCCAGCTCGGATGTGGTGAGGTCGAGAAAGGAGCCATTTGGCGTGGGTGAGACGGAAACGGAAGTCGGAATCATTTGCCTTGGCGGTGTTCGGGTTGGTGTGAGGTGGTGTAAGGCCGGTTCGGGGATGGTCGTCAAGGGTTTTGTTGGTGGCCAGTCTTTGGGTGGTAAGGGGGGTGGCGGAGGGGAACATGGAACAATAGCCGGCTCTAATCCTTCGTCGTCATGTTGAGCACCATGCTTTTCCTCGTCCATGTTGCCCACACATGTCGACCCGGAAGGTTTCTTCTGGATTACATACACATCCTCCTCGCAGCTCCGTGTAGTGCAACTGAACTCGGTCAACGAAGTGAATATACTGCCTGTATCCGCGTCCCGCTTCTGTACCATCTCCGTCGACACATACACCGGTAGTTCTTGATTATTGGCATTTCTACCGGTAGTCGATTGCCCGGAGAAGGAAACGCTGCCCGAAGATTGTAAGACGACTAACTTGACCTTGTTTGCAAAGGCACCAAACGAGTTCATCCAGCTCTCTGTGCCATTTCCACGCAACAACCCGCCCTTCTTCATGCCACTACTTCCACTGGCATCGTCAGGCGTCCCAATCCTCTTACTACCATTGCCCCCACTCGGACCACTACCATCATAGCCGCCACGATGGGCACCTGGAACACCAATCAATCCCCAACCAAACTTCCTGGCCATAAAGTTATACGCGAGCTTGTAATTCTTCATTGCTTCATCCGCAAAGCCAAAGAACGCGAAGAAAATGAAACCACAGACGACGACTGTCCATCGCGTGCGTTCGAGGCCAGCCGCTGCTACTGGGTCGCTACGCCAGAGGAGAGCCGGGATTTGGCCGATGACGTTGAAATCTAAGGCCCAAAGCCCCGCGTCAGCATCACGCCCTGATGTGATGATCTTCAAGGGACACGTACCGAAGTGCGTCTCCTCCCAGGAGATCCACGGCTGCACACCGCTTTTCGCAGCAACAACGATCGCATACACATTGATCGGTACATCGAAAAGTGCCTCCAAACCAGCCAAACACATTAATCTGATATATCGATTCGCAGAGGTCGTATTTGTGCCGTTTGAAGAGAGGAGTTTTTTGAACTCGAGGTAGTTGCGTTTGAGGGCCAGGATACTAAGGACAGAGTAGATGCATGCGATGATGGCGATGCCAAGTGTCGGACCGAAAATGAGTGCGTAGGTGAGGTAGGTGTTGTAGATTGTTGGCCAGCATCCAACATCTTCATAGATGTCGTAGCGGTGGCCTTGGACTACAACATCTGGTAGTTCTCTTTAAGAGGCGCGCTGCCTTAGTGCTTCATAGGACTCACGTAGGATCATGATAAGAATCGGAATCCCGACACCAATGGCGAGATCGATGAACACTCCTCGCCGTTTCTACAATGCCCATTCAATACCGCACACTTCAATTAAAAGCTACAGCTTCACCCACCTCTGAGATAGTCCTTGCGACTGAAGTCACTCTGACGATGTGATACAACCGCCTGTTGATACAAAGTGCCGCAGCAGGAATGCTAACAGTGACTCCGATAAGGAATTTGGTGACAATATCGCAATAAACCGGTGCCCAGTCTATTGCATTGCCGTCCCAGACGACAGAGTTGATGAACAGAAAGAGAGACCCGAGAGATATCCACCCCATGTATATACAAGTTCCCATGTTCCATGCTGTGTTCAGACGGACTATGAGACATAGGCTGCACGACGATTCTGCGGCAACTCACCCTGTAGATGCCACGCAAAGGGGATGGATGTCAAAACGAATGAAATGAAAGAAAATGCAGAGAATGCATGATTGGAAGCAGTCATAACTGACACCTAAGTGGTGTAGGGGTCTGCGAACAAGTATCAAGAATATACAGATGTGACGGCAAGCCACGAAGACCTGAGGGAGAGGTGGTAATATCCTCTTCCTTTTAAAAACAAGGAGATGGGTCACCTCTTTCCTATCGCCCAATACACCCAGCTTAAAAGGCTGTATCGAAAGGGTTGACCTTATACTCAACCCCTTGTTTTCCTCGCCGTCGATAACTCCCAAATCAGCCATTACTTTACGACTTCTATATATAGGCATTGTCGGACGCAATACCAGGCAGAAAAAGTACAAAGACCTGACATATTTGGTAAGTGCATTTCATACTGCACAATGTTCAAAGTGCCACGACCTGGAGTTTCTACACGTGCAGAGCTTCACTGTTACGCAACTTCTTCATCGGAGAAAATGGCGGTCCTCGGCACGCCATCTTTTCCTATCACACCACGGTACATTCCAGGAGAATTCATCGGCATCGCAACTGATCATATCGCGTCAAAAATGATTGACCCTTCGCAAATTGCAATGCTCACCGTTCCCTTGCGAGTCCAAGATAATAACTCCTCCGATACCTCCAGCTTGCAGTAGATCCTCAACAGCAACGTGCCCCGCCTTCTGAATGGACTCGTGTTTGAGTTGCACCCTCCTTGCTATTGTGGCCGCGGTGGCTAATCTTATGAAGTACTAGAAGGACGGTATCATGGTCATGAGGTCCCTTATGATCTGTAAGATTAAAAGAGACCTACATCTCCATCTCCGGTCCCAGAAACACCGAGTGCCGTCGGCCGGCGATTTACCATGTTCACAAACTTTTGGACCCACGTGGAATCCTCGAGTTTCCATTCCTCAGCCCAGAAGCCTGAGCCCATATGCGGGGTGTCCCCAATACGGCCAACAAGCTTGTTGGTACGCCCACCGGTCGAGGTCAAGGCAGCTATGCAGCCACGAACGTCGAGTGCCACAGCACCTACAGTTCCTTTCGGTAATTGGTCAAGAAATAAGGCGTTGTCGCCATCGGAGGGGTATGGTAAAGGCTCTTCAGGTAATCCAAGTCCTTTGCGATGCTCTCTCCATCGCCGCTCGGTATAGAAATACGATGGGTCCACGAGTGTTTCTCCAAGAGACGCACCAATCTCCTCTGCAGTACTCCCAGACACGAATGGGTGCGGAACCTGATCCGGGGCGAGATATAATGCACGAACAAGCTTCGAGGGATTCCGCGTCCTGGTCAAGAGGGTAGCAGACACACCGCGACGGGAGGGGGATATGTATGGATGAGACGCTGGAGGTTTGGATAACATGATAGAGGCCTCGAGCTCATTCTAACATAATACCGGGTTGACCAATGAATTCACTCAGAGATACGATGATACGCACCTTGCCAGCTACATTAAATACAGCACCTTTGCCGGCGTTGAACAATGGAGAGTCTACATCAGCCGAATGAGGACGTCTCTCCCGAGAGAACGAGTTAGCGACCCTTGCCTTCCATGACCGTAACGGCTGCTACGACTGCATCCAAGGCTTCACCACCATTACGGAGGACGTTGTATCCCTATAAGAAAGCATAATGAGCATCTCGCCATACCCACATCTACATTGTACACAAACCCACCGCTTCTAAGGCCTCTTTCAAAGCCTTCCTGTAATCTGCCCGTTGTTCAGGCGACGACCCATCTCTAGTAATCGTACCCGCTCCCCCGTGTATGACAAGCACGTAATTCGAACGTGATTTATCGTTGGTAGAGTTTGAGACTAATGGTAAGAGGGGAGACTTTTCTGACAAGACCATATTTCAAAGAACAGTTTAGGAGAAATCATCGTTATTCGAAAAACTGTCGCGAAGTCAGGTTGAATCTCACGGGACGACGAGCCGGCTATGACCCTAACCCTAGCGAGACGCGTCAATAAGTGGCAGTTCTGTCGCGCTCTTAGAAGCTGTCCTCTAACGACGAGTACAATGAGTAGCACCAAGTACGCTGACCTTCCGGATATCGTAAGTCTCTTATGCCTCAGTCAAAATTATGTCCTAATTGCAATATGCTAGGACACCGCGCCAGATGTCTATGAAACTGAAGATGTCTTTCCAACGGCGCAACCGACAGTGAGGTTGCAGGTACACAACCAAGAACTGCGCTGATTGCAGTCTTCAAACAGAAAGCAGAGTCGAGTGATGACGAATCTGCACCAAACCGCAATCCCAACAAGAAACATGTCCCCCCACCCACCAAGGAAGAGCTGGACATGTCCGAACTCATCAGTCCCGAAGAGGCCAGCAGAAGATTCAGGAAAGCCGAGCGTAGACGTATGGTCTCCAATGTTTTCTTTCTTTCTTTCTTACGAAAGTGAATTTTGTTGTCCCATTTTGCAGATCGGTTTCGAACTACATATGTCTACCCACCTTCACCCGATTCACCATCTTCACCAGTAGATCACTCTGGAGCTCAGCGTCCGGTCCCTCTGTCACACCGCCTGCGCGCTCTGAACGCAGAACTCACCGCCCTAGAGAACGAACTTGCGGATCCTGCTAACCCACTGCTGCAGAAAGAGCGCGAAGAGGAGAACGTCGATCCCGGAGAACTCATCAAGGAATTGGTGGTTGTACGGGGCAGGCTGGACAAAATCCGCAAAGGGCATGAAGGGCGGGGTCGTTTGATCGGCGTTGTGCTGGAAAAAGACAGGCAGGAGTCCGACCTGGGGGAGGAAGAAACAGATGAGTCCGAAGAGGAAGAGGACACAAAGGGTCCTGAAGCCTCAAAAATGCGGAACCTCATTGAAATCGACAAGCGGGTTGGAGAATTGGAGAAGCTTATTGGTTCCTCTAATGCTGCTTTGGACGAGGTATGTTCAACTGCACATATCAGCCGTTCGCCGACTGACATGGGCTTTTGCCGCTAGACTTCACCGCTTCCTCCGCCCCTGTTGCCCTTAATCACGCGTCTCAACTCCCAGCTTGCACTCCTCACACAACCTCGACACCTTGACTCTATTTCTCGTCGTCTCAAGCTGCTTCTCTCAGATCTTGACCGGGCATCAGCAGCACAACAACACCGACGACACCCTTCACAACCCATGGGCCCTATAGTCCAACCCATTCCTGAACACCTCGTACCAATCCTCTCGCGACTTGGGCCCTCCCTTCCTCAAATACCTCACATCCTCACTCGCTTGAGGACCTTGTCTGCTCTGCATACATCTGCTGCCGACTTTCAAACCACACTTGAAGACCTCGAGAAAGAGCACCAGAAAATCCATGAAGCGCTGATCGAACTCAACGATGCAGTTGGAACCGTCGAGAAGAGCCTCGATGAGAATAGAGACGTGGTCAAGAACAATGTTGCGGGACTCGAAGGACGGGTAACAACCCTGCTTCAAAGACTAGAAGAACTTGGTCGGGAACATCGACAATGATTAATTCTCCATCCGTACCCATCGCGTATAATACCCATAATGACAATATCATTGGACCACATATTTCACGAATGCCCACTCTGACAATTGTCTAAGCCTCGTCTTCCGCTACATAATCGCCCTCATCAGGAACATAATCGGGATCATCCATCTCTCCCTCCTTCTTATACCCTTCAAGGACCTCATGAGCGTGCTTCTTGGCTCCTTTGGAGGTTCTGGGATCTGGAGAGGGGTCAAATTTTCTCAAGCTTGTTGGTAGGGGGGAACTCCATACTAGCAATCGTCGCTTTATACCCTCCTATAAAATCCATAAGCCAACCTAACAATATAAACATGAAATGCTAATTACCTAGCCTATTCGACGTGTTCTTTGTCTGAGTATCGCCTCCTGAAAACGAGTTGACTTCGCTCGGCATATCGCTCAATCTCTCTTCTGCGTTCTCTTTCGCTTCTTCAGAGACGCGGGGATTCTTGATAGAGGCCTTCAAACCTCGAGCAACATTCTTGGGGTCTGCGCTTTCTGGAGAAAACAAACGCGTCACTGTCGTCTCTAGTCAAGTGCAGCAGGTCTTGATTTCTGGCTTACCAGACATGGTGGGATATGATAAGGACTATAACATGGAGATTAGATTCACGAAGGTATATAAGCACATCTTGTCTCAGACGAAGGGTTGGTGGAGATGGTGTCATTGTTCAGTCAGGACCATAGTCATAATAACCCACAATGACGCAACTTAAACTCGCAATATAGTCATACAGCTGCAAAATCAGTAAGTAGCACTAGCAACACACAACAACATTTCATGTCGCTCTCCGCCGTGGCTCAGGTGCAGGAGAGGTAATTCCAACCATCCTGTTGAGATCCGCATTTAACTGGATTCCGCTATCAGCATGAAACAGTGTTACGAATGACAAGGCTAGGGCGCACCTTCTCCTGCAATTGCACCTGATCAAGTTCGTCATCATCGTCATCATCAACCACCTTATCTACTTGACCGGCTCCAAGTCCCCACCCGCCACTTGTTCTCGGACCCACGTGGCTTTCCACGTCCGGGCTCCTGCAACGAAGTTAGTTGCCAGCGTAGGCACGTGAAAGGACAATACATACTTCAAAGAATCGAGTAATTCCATCCTACGTCTGTGCTCTGCATCATACGAGTGACCCAGTCTTGGGGTCTCCTCGCCGAAAACATCATCTTCGTCGCTTAAACCAATGCTCAATGCCGAAGGCTTGCCTCTATGCTTATGCGCTACACGACCTCGTCTGTCTCGGGGTAACCCACCGGAGAGGAAACTGGGGGCTCGAACGGGGAACGCGGTATTGTTCTTGTACACTCCTGGGCGGTCCAGCTGCCGAGGATTTCGCAGTGCTCTTAGCAAGTCGTCAATGGCAGCTGCATTAGGTGACGCATCAGGATCAGGGGGAGCAAGTGAAAATGTGGTTAAGCAGTTTTCGCTCTGCGAAGCTAGAACGAGCAACCTGTATTGTTGATTTAGACAAGAATGAGACAAAGATTAAGAAGAGACAAGGCAAACATTTGTTGGAGGCGTGGTTGATGATGGGTTTCAGAGATGTTCTCGAGGCGAAGTTGTTCGAAGAGCCGTGCCGCTAGGGGTACTATCACTTTGTCGCGGAAGGACCGCAGAGCGATGGTGCGAACATCGATGTGCGTCGAGGTATGCTCCGACTTTGAAGATGATTTGGCATTAGTCTGACGGTTGGGGGATTTGGCTCTATGAGACTTGGGCGTGCGGTATAGCGAAGACAGGAGGGGGTGCGTTTGTAACGGTAGCAGAACCTGTTAAACCTGTCAATTAATGGTTGAGGCGAAGATGATAGCGACTTACTCCTTCAACATACGTGAGCACCTGATCCCAGAAAAAGTTCCATGTCTCAACCACTCGCGCTATTAATTTGGAGTCATGAACGCCCATTAGCTTGGCATTCAGTGTCACCATCCCTGCTGCAATTAGTTCTGCTGCATCTGCCTCTAACATATTAAGGGCCCGGTTGGGTGTCGACGTTACTACGTTCTGGATGTGACGTTTGACGAGGGTATTTAAATCTTCTCTGAGAACTGGTCAGACTCGGGCGCATACATACGGCTGGGAGCTCACATGGGTATCCGAAGAGGTTCACCATTGAATAGGGGGAGGACATGGACATGTAGAGCGCCCCATGGGTCCGTAGAGCTTGTCGTCGCAAGGCTGACCTGGGATATGCTGCCGGGAGGCACGAGAGATATCGAAGATCCGGATGACAACTGAGGTGCAAGCCGATTCATTTCACGGCTGACGAGTTTTGCGTCATAGGTGCGACCGTATGAGCCCTGCGGAGGATTGGTAAACACGCAGTGCTGTTAGATTGTCAAGAGTATACCTTTGAGGGCGAGGTATGTGTTTTTGGGATACTGATTGTGCTTGAGGAGGGATTCATAAGGGAGCTTGAAGGAGAGATGGAGGGAGAGGTAGTTGAGCTGGAATCGGTTTTGGTATGGCTGTGCGGATGGAGGAGCTGTGAGGACAAGACAGGGCCTTTGAGATTAGCGCCTGAGGACCCGCCAGAAAGGGAAGAAGATATTTTGTCTGCAAAGAATCCAAGACGCCTCGACGAAGTGAAGGTGTCAGATCCCGTCGTCCCACTTGAAGACAACACATTCTTGCTGGCTTCCTGCTCGTTCGCACTGCTAAGGAACAACGTGCTCGCTGCTGTCTGCCGTGGTGTCGAATCACTTGATGTCCGTCGCCGAGGCTCCCTTTGTTCGTCCGACGTGCTCCCCCTGCCTTGTTGGAGTTCTGATGGTGTCTGTTCGTGTGATCGACGAGGGGTGTGGGCGTAGCCTGCGGTCCAAGCGGGTGGCATTATGGCTTTGTGATGGGAGTCGATTGAGTTGATCTGCCCGTGTGATGAGAAATCTATGTCCGTGTCGCTTCACAACCGTGGCTTCCCAGCGTTCCTAGGTGTTCCTTCGTGCTCGCTGCAAGAGGCGGAATGGGTGGGATATTACTGATGTTACCACGAGGGTTCGGACGTTCCAACGTTCATTACAGAATACTGTATTCATTTACTTATTACGACTGCCTCGATCACTTATTTCAATTTGTATTTCCGGCAATCAAACTTATTCCCAACTCATGTCCATACGCTCATCCCCCATACGCTTCCTTTCTCACATCTTCTCTCCACGCCCCTTTGCCAGTCGCAATTTCAACGTACTTGCAATCGAATCTTCCGCCGATGATACCTGTGCTGCTGTTGTACACTCCTCACGCAAGATTCTTTCCAACGTTGTGATCAAACAGCATGACATGTTTGTTACTCCGTCAACTTTTTTCTCCAAGCCAGCGAAAATGACACTTTGCCACCTAGACACAAGCAATATGGTGGAATACAACCAATTGAGGCTATTCATGAACATCAACGCAATATGGTCCGTCTGTGAGAATGTACATTGTACCTTATTGACGTTCCGTCAGCCCTTCGCTGTAAAACGAGCCTTAACGGAAGCCGGACTCGACCTCGTCAGAGATATAGACGGCATCGCCTTTACGAGGGGGCCAGGTGCGTTGCCACCTTTGGTTTATGCTCCGACTGGTTAACGTATCCCAGGAATGGCCGGTTGTCTGAGCGTTGGGTGTAATGCAGCCAAAACTTTGGCAATCGCACTGGACAAGCCGTTAGTTGGAGTCCATCATATGGTCCGTCAACGTTCTTTTGGATCCCTCAAGGATTGACTGACTTTTCCCGTTCTTCAGCAAGGTCACGCGCTAACATCCGTTCTCACCACCGAAGATCCTCCTAAATTCCCTTTCCTTACACTTTTGACATCTGGAGGGCATACATTGTTGTTACTCGCGACGTCCAACACAGAGTTCAAGGTTCTGGCCACAACAGCAGATGAAGCTATAGGTCGTTGCATAGATCGGGTCGCTCGGCTGATGAGGTTGGAGTGGAAGTCTCTGGGACCGGGGGCAGCCCTTGAACAGTTTGTCAACGAAGATCCTAATCCCGATGTTGTAGATGCCCCAGCATTCCCGAAACCTCTCCCAGGACAATTGGCGTTCTCTTTTTCCGGCTTCCATTCTTATATGGACATATATCTCAGGAATCAGGGAGGCATCAAGACTTTTGATATCCCACGCAAGCGAAGACTTGCCAGAGCATTTCAGGCATCTGTTTTTGCTCATCTGGAGGAAAAGCTGGTTCTTGCACTCAACTGGTGTAAACGGGAAGATATCCCTGTGAAAGATATCGTTGTGAGTGGCGGGGTAGCTAGTAACCGGCATCTTCGTGGGAGGTGTGTTTCTTCCTTTCATGTTTTGCCCTTGCTTATTCTATGCTTAAAGGTTGCGACAATGCCTCGACTCATCGTCAGATTATAAGTCAATCCGCCTGGTTTTCCCACCCACATCCCTCTGTACAGGTGATTATGTTTTCTCCCGTAGTCTACAGCTACACCTAACATTTCCATGTAGACAATGCAGTTATGATAGCGTGGGCTTCCATGCACCGTTTCCTCGCTGGTGACCATGACACCTACGACATTATTCCTCGTCCTAGGTGGAGCATTGAAGAACTGTCATCTGGGTCATAGTGTGTAGCACCTCACTTTACGACCCCCGGATAATCATCTCTCATTTATCGTTAATCATAGACTGTTATATCGTAGGCATAATGATAATAGCGACACTTTGCTCGGCTGTCTACTCTCAGAGGAACTGGCAAAACGCGAGATGTCACTCCACGTGGGTATTTCCCAAGCATTACGTCACGCGAGTTTCAATAAGTACCTAGTTGCCAGCCCGTAACCTCTTCGATGCCCGATTTCATGAACCCCTTGAAACGAACCGCTGATTCTGAAGATGTGCCATGGAGTGCCCGTAAGCGACCGTCCGTTGCACCCGGGAAAGAAGAATATTGGATGGTGACATGGTACGATTATCTATAAAGACAACTCATCGACATGAGTATCCTCATGGATGCGTAGGCGGAATCCTCAGACCAAGAAACATAAGACATGGGAGGGTGACGCAATGCTCGTGAGGATTGGAAGGAAGGCTACACTGTACGATGTCGATGGCAGACAGTGCGTATATAAATATCCTGTTTTCAGTTCTTTATTGATGAGACTCTACTTCAGGATGTCATCGGGTTCCATAGACGATACTCTCGAAGAGGGGCGAGAATACTCTGTAGGTGGCAAAGAGATAGAACTGGACCGGCAGATAACAAAGGCCGACTACAACTCGGGTCGGTGTTTCTGCAATGAGCTCGGAAGTTCGATTCTGGCGGCCTCTACTTCGACCATTGCAGCCTCCACAGCCCGGACCAAGTCAAAGTTTGTTTTGCCGATTATACGTAAACCACATGAACAACCTACAGGGAGGAGAGGAATACCCCTGCAACCAGTCGACTTGACTTCGGGGATCAATGCCGCGAGCTCATCAACAAAGCCCACACAAATCCCGGAAAAGGCTTTGTCTCCCACTTACTGGACTGCAAATTGGTCTGTATAGTTTGTAGTCTTTCAAGGACGTCAATCTTACTCAGTACCAACATAGGCGAAAGCAACAAAGCAAAGCTCACAAAACGTGGGATGGCGACGCATATGTGTCACACACAGACAACAAACTTACCATGGTTGACGAAGGTGGCAAAGTGTATGCGCTTCATCCATCATTAGGCATACAATTTGACGAAGTTGGAACGTGTAGCTTAGGATTCACTATCCTACGAGGTCAACAACTGCATCCGGGGTTCCAGACTTACATCGGCGGTAAAGAGGTCGAGCTGGACTGCCAGATCCCTCAATCACAGTTCCCTGGTTTCCGAGGTGAAGGTGGCGATGAAGACCTGAAACCGGAACCAGTGTCTGAGCCGGCCAAAACGGCCATCAACGCCAAGTCTTTCTATGGCATTTCTAAGCCTAAGACACCTGGACCGCTGTGAGTATATGTGCTTCATCAACGATGGCAATTGAAGGATTCTCTCTAGTCACGATCCAAATGCCGAAGGAGCAGTCGTCATGAAGTCACCAACAAGGGACCATATCAAAAAATACAATACCAAGTTTGTGCTCTCTCGAATACTTCCTAGTCTGCCCCATAACCTCGCTCAGGGACAGACCTATAGTTCCGGTGGTTCTGGATCCAGTACTGGCTCGCAGAATGCGGGACCATCAGAAGGATGGTTAGTTCAAAGATTTGTGAACTCCCCAGAATCTGGCTGATCCTCTGTTAGGCGTCAAATTCTTATATGAGTGTGTCATGGGGTTGCGCAAGCACGAGGGCCAGGGCTGTATTCTGGCAGACGAGATGTATAACCAAGCTACTCTAACTGTTTGTTGGGTTTGCTCACTTGAATCTCAGGGGTCTAGGGAAAACATTGCAGGTGCTTGTTACGATACATATTCCCCCACGGCCGTCATGATTAATCGCGTCCAAACTTAGACAATCGCGCTCGTATGGACGCTTCTCAGTGAGTATGGCATCCAGGTGCTGTGTGTCCGTTCCTGATCCTCGGTCATAGAACAGAATCCCTATTCTGGGATTGGCCCAGTTGTCAAAAAGGTTATGATTGTGTGCCCAGTTTCTTTGGTTAATGTTAGCATCCCACCTCTGTCTCTTCGTCGCTCATACCATCGGAACCAGAACTGGAAAAGCGAATTCTACAAGTGGCTTGGAAGGGATCGCATCGGAATCGCCGCTTGCAGCAAAGATCCCATTGAGCTCCATGCATTCAAGAACTCGTTAGTCTTTCTAAAGCTGTGTGATGGTGTTGGTTGATTTGTTCTTTCAGGCCAACACATCAAGTTCTTGTTATTGGATATGAACGCCTAAGATCAATGGTGTGAGTCTTTCCGCCCATATGAGAGTACTTTCGATCTTGTGTGGCTGATATGAATCTAGTAACAAATCTGAAAAGCTGCGCTGCTTGTAAGCATGTTAAATCCTCGGACTTATCCTGTTCTGACTGCTTAGTCCTCCAATCGACCTCATTATCTGCGACGAGGGGCACCGCCTCAAATCCTCTCAGAACAAGACAACACAAATGTTTAAAGACTTCAAAACAAGGCGGCGCATTATTCTTTCAGGAACACCAATCCAAAATGACTTAGGCGAATTTCATGCTATGGTATGTGGATGTTACACAGTTGTTGGGGATTTCATAACCGGCCGTATCTATAGACAGAATTTTGCAATCCTGGGTTATTTGGTAAGTGATCCCGTTATTCAATTACGAACTGAGCTGATGATGTTTAAGATGATTATCCGACATTCCGGCGCGTCTACGAGATTCCGATTCTCAAGAGTAGAGCGCCAGGCGCCTCCAGTAAAGAAGTGGAAGAAGGCGAAGCAAGGACAACTCAGGTTGGAGATCACTGCTTCGTAAACCACCGCATTACTGAACGAAGAACACAGCTATTAAGGATTGCTAAGAGCTTTGTTCTGCGGCGAGATGCTGACCTTCTCAAGGAATACTTACCGCCCAAGCGTACGTTTATTCATGATCTTCTGGT
This sequence comes from Podaxis mareebaensis, assembly GCA_018524725.1. Classification (NCBI taxonomy): domain Eukaryota; kingdom Fungi; phylum Basidiomycota; class Agaricomycetes; order Agaricales; family Agaricaceae; genus Podaxis; species Podaxis mareebaensis. The sequence continues at coordinate 77,142 of JAEUWP010000459.1, read as the reverse complement.
GCTCCTGTTTTAAGTGCTCTGTCATGATAGATGAATACGTTGTTTTCGTCGCGCCGACCCCGCTCCAGCTCGAAATCTTCCGCAGGATACTCAATCCCGATGAAATGGATGATCTAATAGAACAAAGCACTACGGCGGAATCGTTAGCGTTGATCGGAATCCTTACGAAGGTTAGCAACAGCCCAATCTTGCTGAGAGCTACAGCCGAAAGCGCCAAGGGAAAGGAAAACAACGGCATATTTCACAAGCGTAACTTTACAAGTGCAGCTAACCTTGTACCCAAGAATGCTGAAATTGAAGACATGAGCTTAAGCGGTATGGCACCTCTGAGACATCTGACTATCCGTCGACAACTAACGTGTCACAGGGAAGTTAACCGCGTTATCAAACATGCTTGAGATAATTCGTGAGGTGAGAGGAAATCACTCTCATGTTGTCTCACGTCGTTTCGGACCGTCACCCGTAATTTATCATAGACCACGGAAGAGAAATGCGTCCTGGTGTCGCACTACACTTCAACCCTGAATATTCTGGAAGCCTTCTGCAGGAAGAGGCGCTATTCTTACTTCCGACTCGACGGGTGGGTATTTAACCCAGTCATCGTTGTTCAATACCCACAAGGCGTACAGCCAAACCCCACAGGCACAAAGGCAGGAATATGTCAATTCTTTTAATAAATGCAACCAGCGAAGTGGATGTAAGTTCATGTCAGGTCTAGCTTGTGTCAAGCTGACTTTCTAAATAGTTATATTCCTCCTAAGTGCCAAAGCCGGTGAGTCTGTTTCCCCGGAATTAATAGGTCCGGCCATGGATTAATCACCCTCAAAAGGCGGTGTCGGTATAAACCTCATAGGTACCCGAGCTTCGCATCGCCACATCACGTACTCACGGGTCTTAGGTGCTTCACGCTTGTGCTTGATCGATTCAGATTGGAATCCCAGGTGATGAGCAGCGCCCTCAGGCAATGCAAACATACACTAAAGATTCTTTGAAGCCACGATTTACAGTCCATGGCCCGTTGCCACCGGTGAGATAATTTGGACACTCAAAATTAAGCACATCGTTTCTAATCGATTCTAATTGACGCCTAGGGATGGCCAAAAACGGCCGGTGTTCATTTATCGCTTTCTGACAACGGGAACAATTGACGGTGAATTTTCTCAATGAAATTGAATAACCAGCTATCAGCCCCATTGATATTTCCTTAAGAAAAAATTTATCAGCGCCAGGTCACGAAACTAGCACTGAGTGATTGTAAGCGCCTAGCCTTGCCCTGATTTCACACAACTGTCTTGTCTGACTCGGACTCCCAGCATTAATTGGTTCGGTTCGTAGAAAACACGATTCAGAAATGTGACCCCTCTAACAACACAAATCAGACGGCCAGCGCTTCGAAAAGCGATACTTTCACCCGAAAAGATGTAAGCTTCAGCCTGCTGACCAAAAGCTGTGTGCGACTGACGCTTTTCCAGTTAAGGGACATATTCCGTGTCCATACCGACACTTCAAGCAATACGCACGACCTCCTTGATTGCCCCTGTGATGAAGGGCGCAATTCTGTGACCACAGACTACGCGCCTCCATCTGAATGGGAGGATGCGAGTGGTAATCAGGACGAAGCAGGAGAATTCGACGAGGAGACTTTCGAAAGAGGGTTTGTTAATGCGACGCAGGTGACATCGAACTACCTGGGGAAGCTCGATAAAGCGGTAAATATCGACCTCATAGCATTTCGCTTCAGTTTAACTGACCGCCCTGATTGTTTGTTAAGTACTTGAAGAAGAAAAAAGCAGGGTTGGCTGCACTCGAGGAGTGGAAGCACGTTAATTGTTTAGCGGCTACAGCAAAAGACCATATACAAGACGCTATTCTTCGACAGTTAGTTCACACGGACGAGTCCGAGGACACATGGCGATCGAACTTGCAGGTCGAAGATCCTTCAACCATAATTGACCCCAACCAGTCTTACGCTACCGCGCCTATAAAGTCGGTTGACGAGATTCCTGGAGGCACCATTACATTTATCTTTGAGAAGACGAACAAGCCGGTGGAGGTCGGATAGAATAGAGTTCCACAGGGGGATGTTTTGTACCAAAGATCCCTTAGAAATTTACGAATTCATGAGGAACCAGATAATCAAGCAACACGATAGTAACATTCAACACATAACTGTACAAATGGAGAGAACGAAGGTAGGAGAAGCGCGACGGAAGAGCATAACGTGTATCAAGGACAACCTATGTCTACCCTCTTGCCCCTCCAGATCTTTTATCTCTCGGGTATATCTGTGGAAGAATAACGAGCGACAATAGCAGGCAAGAAGACGAAACACAATCCAAATTCGCTGAATACACGGGATGCTATCAAAGCAAAAATACCGGTTCCATGGGCCGAGTACCTTTGGCCTGTAGAGGTACCCAAGCTAATGGCGGGGTTGATGGCATCATGGAACCATTGTTTGCTCGGTGGACTAGATAGTCATAATTTCCCGTAGACCACCTTCCCGTCAATGATAGTGGCGACGACATTGGTGTCAAGAATGGTGCGGGCGGGAATGGTCATGATATCTTGGGAGAGGATTGTGAGATCGGCGCGCTTTCCAACTTCAATGGAACCGAGAATATTCTCCGTGAACGACGCATAGGCAGCATCGATGGTCATCCCTGCAATCGAAATAAATGAGTATTTGGACTTTGCAACAAAATTATCATTATATATTTGAAGGTTTGTACTCACCGCGTAAAGCTTCAGTGCGGGACAGGCGTTGTTCAGGGAACCTATGACATAGGAGTGACCAGCGTTACAAAATTGTAGGAAACTAGAGGCAGCCACAACTAGCCCTTTAGACGTAGTGAACTTACCAGCCTTCTGGACCGTGGGGTGACCTTCCATCAGGCGAGATGCGAGTAATTGCCGCGTAAAACGCGGAAAGGGGATTCATAGACTCAACAGGGAAATCCGAACCCAGAGTTATCCTTGCACCGCTGTCTATCAAGGAGCGGAAAGCATACAATAGCTTCACACGCTCCGGACCCTGTAGGTTATTTCCGAGATTCAGTACGAACCAGAGGGGCAGTGAGGCAGATTACGGGGAGGGATGCTATCCTTACCAGGCGGTCTTCGGCATACCACATGTCGCTGATGCTGTGTTTGAGAAAAACCACGATGGATCTTCAATGAAACCAATCACCGCCACATCAAAGTGCTACGCACGCATGAGTTGGCTGGACACTTGCAATGACTTGAGAAGCCTGTCAGAACTCGGAGCATGCAATATGATCAGAAAAGCTGGCACACCTCCAAGTTTACCAAGGCGCTTCATGTCAGCTTTCGTCATCATTTGGGCGTGCTCGAGGCGAGGTCGGAGCGCAGTCACATTGACACCCTTCAGAGAGGCTTCGAATGCGTTCAAGACCAGACCATTAGCCCGATCACCGATCGCATGAACGTTCTGCGTGATGTAGCTTAATCTACAAAAAGAAATCATGACGCAGTACTCACCACCTGCCAGCCATCCCTCAAGAACTTGGGAATGACATCAAATAAGATATCAGGATCCAGACGCATGAAACCGGGCGTCTCTGGATTATCGTGATAGGGTTCATAGAGCTGTTTGGATCGATAGAGCAGTGTTCAGCATGTGCACACGCTAAGGAGGTAACGCCTAGACGAACCGCAGCGCCTCCGGTACGAAGGGCACCGTCAGCAAAGATTTTGACACTTCGTGCGGTGAGCCTGTATTCATCCTTGCCAATAATCATCTGCGTCGTGTTGCCCCAATACGGCTGGTTCTCATTAAAATATCTCATGCCATAAATCCTAATCTGTAATTAAAGATCAGTCCGTTATTATGTTGTCAACCAGGGAATGAGTGCAGGTGCGGACCGGCAAGACATCGTTTTCCGCTTGTCTGTATGAGACATTAATAAAGCCGCCCCTTCATTTCCGAATCATAACGCTCACTTCTTGAAGAATGCCAAAGAGATAGGATCAAGGCCAGCATCGTGAATGGACGTCAAACCTCTTGCGTGTGCATGATTAACAGCGAGATTGAACCTCCTGCGCAAATCGTCCTCGGTCAGCTCAGGCTGCCTAATGAGGTCCTGCGCATTATCCAAGAATACACCTGGAGATGCCCATTAAATTCAGCATACAAAAAGTAGAGCTAATGTGGATACCTGTAGGTCGGCCATCCTCATCTCGAACAATGACGCCACCTTCGACGGAATCAGGAAAAGGCGAGCTAAGTCTCATGGCCTCCGCCGAAACCCAGAGGGCATGACAATCCTTGCTCTGCAGCACCACGGGTCGCCCGCGGATCAGGGGGTCTGCATCAAGTTCGGCCTATAAGGAGCGGAATGGATCAATGGGAAAGGGGTTGAGTATGATTGCACGTACTGCAGATGGCCAACTAGAGGAAGGCCAAGTAGTATGATCCCACCCACCGCCACGGATCCACTTTGTCTTGTCGTCAAGGATATCAGGATTGTTAAGAATGAATTGTCTGACGCGAGCGACGGCATCTAGGCCCGCGGTAAGGATGCTAGATTGAAAGAGTTGTTGTTTAGCTGACCTGGAATCGTCGGAGCACCTTCAAGCGGCAACTCCTGGCTAGCACCGTACTCGAGAATATGCGCGTGCGAGTCTAAATCCAACGATGTAATTCGCCTGATGATCGAGACGTGTAGAGGTCAGGGACTGACCGCTTATTCCTGGAACGATGATGGAACCGGATGGAATGTACCGAACATCGAAAGAGGGGCGAGATAGAATTCGCTCAACTACTTTCAGAAAGGGAGAAGACCTCCAACGACCACTGATATCCGCTGTCGAGACATTTGTGCTCCGGATTGGTGAAATTCTTTGGGTGATCTCCAGGGGAAAACGTACAAAGAGAACCAGTGTCCAGAATGTAGGCCTTGCGTATGACGACGCATTGCGTCTTGGCGTTATTTGCGTCGACTGTATAAACGTCGTCCCCGTCCTGCGAGCAGAGTGCGTAGGTGTCCGACGCGTGACTAGATGAACGGATGGCGGCCCAGAGAACTCCGAGGGAGATCAATGCAAATAACGCCTTGAAGCGGCTGGAAAATTCTCGACGAGGTTTGATGGGGGTAGGCGCGTGAATGCCGTTAAGTTTGGTGCCTTGTTTTGGGGCACCGTTGGCGGTACCATTATGAGCACCATTGGAAAAAGCGGGTCTCTGATGGAGTGACATGACAGAAACACGCAGAGCGGGTGGGTGGCAAAATATTTAGAGGGATATGTAGTAGTTGTGCACAGCAAAACACAGCTTCAAGAAGAGGTGGTGGAATAGCTTCAAACGGAATGGCTGTGCCGAAGAGCTGGTTTGTAGGGTTGTGCGATGAAAAATGGACTGAATTGTGAAGAAAGGGAGGATTTGACAAGCATTATATAGTGAGGCGCAAAATATTAGCGCGGGCGCCTGTGTTGATGACTTGGGCGCTTCGAGGATTTGATTTTCCTTTGATGAATCTGATCTCCCGATCCCTGTCCCGACACGTGTCCCTCCTATTTTGGTCAACCCCCGGCGGTCATCATTCCGGAGTGGTTTGCAGGTTGGTTCACCCCGTTCACCCGCCATGCCTCCAGCCCATACTCTCCTCCGTTCCCTTGCCTCCCATCGCATTCAGCTCTACTCTCTCGTTTCCATCGCCGCAGTTTCCGCCGTCATCCTCAATGCTCTCAGGAATTATAGCAACTTCTACTCTGTCGCCATCTATCTCTCCAAGAGCGGCCGCAGTGTCCTAGTTCGTAGCCACAACAGCGCCTCGAGACTTTGGTCTTATTCCTTTCCAGGTTCTTGCTAATTTTGCCGTGCTCCTGGCCTTATTTTGTGGACACATCGTACAACGCATCTTCTTCGGCTCTCTGCGCGCCAACGAAGTCGAGGTATGGAATAAACGCACTGCTGTTCTCCTGCATTAATTGTCCTTTGATTGTTCACTAGCGCCTATACGATCGACTGTGGTTTTTCATCACAGAGTCCTTGCTTGCCTTTACGATATTCCGTGATGAATTTGACATACCCTTTGTCCTCATGTTCGGCTTTTTGCTTTTTGTCAAATCATTCCACTGGCTCGCGGGAGATCGTATCGAATGGGTGCGTCATTCTGTCCGGCTCTGTTCACGATGTTAGTTGAACAACTTCTACCCAGATGGACCAGCAACCTTATCCAGGTCCCTCAGCGTTGTTCCATCTCCGGATGACTTCGCTTTTTTTGATTTTATGGCTCACAGACTTCATCATGTTCGCCGTCGCCATAGATCATACTTTAAGATATGGTGTAGGAGGCATGGTCTTGTTCGCGAGCGAGGTTGGTTCATTATTCATGAAACTCAACTGTGTTCTGACGCGTCTACAGTATGGCATTCTCATGGCTAGTATCATGAATACCATCCTCAAGTACCTCCTTTCAGCCTATGAACTAAGGCGGGCTGGACGCCGCGGTGGAGAGAATGCGCCTCCTTGGGAAAATAAATCCATGTGGGTCTTCTATATTGAGTTGGCAACAGGTAGGTACCTTTACTTGCTTTCAAAACAACCTATTCTTCATATACCCTTAGATTTCCTCAAGTTGACAACATATCTTATTTTCTTCATCATCATCATCACGTTCTATGGCCTCCCACTCAACATCGTTCGGGATGTTTACATCACCGCACGATCTTTCATCACACGACTACGCGCACTGCATCGATATCAGACAGCAACCCGGAATATGGACCAACGTTACCCGAACGCTACTGAAGCTGAATTAACTGCAATGTCCGATCGAACCTGCATCATCTGTCGTGAGGACATGATTTTACCAACGCAAGCTCGAGCTCAAGTCAACGATGGACCGAACGTGACCCCGAAAAAGCTTCCTTGTGGCCATATCTTTCATTTTCATTGTCTTCGCTCATGGCTAGAGAGGCAACAAAGTTGTCCAACATGGTCAGTCATTAGCCTTCAGTATTACTGACGCCAACGCCGATTAACTTGTGTTTATAGCCGACAAAGTGTACTTGAAACAAATGGTCTACAAAGGCCTGCTAATGGACCTCCACCCGCTGCACCACAACAAGACAATAATCCTGGAGAAGCACAGCCAGCAAACAACAATGCAGCCATCAATAACCCATTGGGAAACCCCCTAGGACTTCTTGGGCGCATTCTAGGTCCCCCCGGTCAAGCCGCTAATCGTAACCCCGCAGGTCAAGCCAGGGCAATTCAGAATGCAGGCGCGAACAGGCAGAACAATCCCATCGTGATTGAATACCGTATCCAATATCAGGTTCCTCGTACACCTGGTGCAGCGGGTGCGGTACCAAACGACGCGCAGAACCCTCCAGCTCCTCTGCAGCCCATTCAACCCCTAGAGGGTTTCCCAGGCCCAAACGGAGTTTGGCAGCGCTGGCCTGATCGTCATGAAAACGGGCCTGCTCAACGTGACGTTCCGAACCAGCCAACAGCTACAGGACCATCAGAAGAAACGTCAGCTAATTCTCCCGCAAACGGTCAAGATTCGAATGAAATTGAAAGCACCGGGAATCCCAGAACAGCCGCTGCATTGGCGGCGCTCCGCCGTTTAAATGGGAATTCATCACCTGCCATGGAAAACCGCACTTCGTCATCTGCCGATACGACGGAAAGAGCCAGAACATCTAGTCCTCGTGTTAATACTCCACCTGCTTCTTCTGTGGCCCCACGATTAATCCCCTTGTTCGACCTTTCTACATCCCAAGTATCCCAAGCAGCCTCCCAAATAAATGGAACTTTCCACCCAACACCCATTTATGCCCAACCGTCGCCCACAACTTCTTCTCCTGGCATTCCCTCTCTATCCCAACTCCCTCAGCATCTTACCGATGCCCAATTGGCACTCATGGACCAGTTGACACGCGAGGCGATTGACGAACGCCTGCGCATCCTAGAAAATGTCTCAGGAACTGTCTACCGCTGCGTCGAAGATCTGCTGAGGCTTCGGAGCACGCTCCCAGCGCCTGAAGTATTGAATGGAAATTTCCCACAACACACGCCACATGAGGACCACGACGGTGTCGAGAGTACGCCTAGAGCTAGGAACAGCACTGAGAATTCTGGCGCTCAAGATGCGGGAAAAGGCAAAGCCGTGGATCGTGGACCCGAGGACGAACCAGTCCAAGGCATGTCCGGATCTTCCGCCAACCATCTGGACAGCCCCAGACAGAAGGAGAGTGGGTCTGAGGGTTCCTTCGAAGTACGCTAGTGTATCTCTCGCAGTTACATATATGGTCTCTTGAATGGATGGTTCGAACCAAGTTAGACAGTTAAAAAAAAAAGGAACGCTTATTATATCTGACAGGTCGGGACCCGCGTGTTGTACGAATTGTCATAGGGTTACAGCTAATCAGTAGATAGCATGTCAATTATCTACGATCTTAGGTTCCTATGTTGTAAAGGGTTGAAACTAAGGCCAAAGTAACGCCTGATGAAATCTAGGATGTCCAAGATGATAGAACACCACACATATACATCACATGCGTACTGTCATTCCGAACATGCACACTCAGTAGAGAATCTATGTCGCTCAAAGAAAGGTAACACTACGCTGGAAGGCATTGGCAAGGGAACCGCGCAGAGGTCAAGTGTCCCACATTTGGACCGCGTCTTTATCCCCCCGTGAAAAACCATTCCCGTTTATAAATATTAAGATTACATAAGATATCATGAAGATGAGGACGAAGCCGCTGCTAACAGTGCCTGGGCTCGCTGCTTAAGCAGATCCGGCCGCACAAGCGATTTATCAACCTTAGCGTAAAATGCTTTGAATATATGACCTAATGAACTTTGACGACTGGGGGATGGAAGTGAATTGATGATCTCCTTCAAGGTTTCGTCAATCTGAGACTCGGACATAGCGGGCGGAAGCAGCTTCTGTAATATGTCCGCCTCCAAACGTTCTTTCGCCGCAAGATCTGGCCGTTTGGCTTTGTCGTATTGAGAGGCCGTGTCGTGCTGCAAAAAGAAGTGTGCATTGCACAGCAAAGAGTGCCAAAATTAGGTTTGAAATTTTCAAGGTCGGTTAGCCTTACGAGTGGAGAGAGAATTCATAGGGTACTTACCCGCCTGGCAATGTTTTTGGCTATTAATGCCCGCTACAAATTTTACATTGAAGCGCCTACAAGGTACCGACCATCGGAAAGGTACTCACGATGACCGACGCCGCAACTTGGCCATCCTTGTGGACTTTGTCTGCAGCCTGGACGTCCGCAAGTACGGACTGGTTTTTTTTTGTTAATATTGCCCTTGGTATCATGAGCTTTTATCACTCACTCGAAGCGTACTCGCCGTCACGGAATCCCTTGCCTGTTCATAAACATCACATTTGGAAAATTATTACACCTCTAAAATATAATTGCCAGGTGGGCAGTATATTCACCTTCAATGCCATTTTGATCTCATTCATCAAACGCATACGCAATTCTAGAGGAAATTTTCAGTGAGATCAGACATATGCTTTGTGGGTTACTTAACAAGACTCCTCCCATGGAGTAAAATCAGAATGGAAGGGGTACCTTGGAATATGGCGAATGCAAACTTACCATTGGAATCGCCAGCGGGGGCTGTGTAAGTGCGAAAATGTCGGAAGGCAAAGGCATGAGGTGTCCTGAGAAGACGGAATGTGGCTTGCATCGTTGACAGTTTACGGGGATGAACGGGATTCTGTCGCGACAAGCAACACTTCCAAAGGGAAGAAATCGTCAATAGACGCGCATTGTGTCACTCTATAACGCCCGCCCTTCCGTGACAGAACGCGGACCAGTGAATCAGGTGATCCCAAGGTGATAAGATAATTCTGATGGATATTGAACTCTTCTGGTCTGAAGTTGCACGCCGCTACTCTTGGCCACTTGTTCTGGTTCTGGTTTAGGATCTTACGCATTGCAGAACCTCTGACAAACAATCCGGACCAAGGATCTTGATTTCAACCACCCATTAACACTCGAACCATAGGCGCCCGTTCGCTCGCCCACTTGGAACACTTTCTCCATACCCAGATGGCCGAGACAACTGGAAAGCCACCCTTTCCACCTTCTGGCGGATATCTCCAAGCAATCAGAGAATCCTCCCGTAATCTACGCACCCGCGCGAACATCATAGTGAGTACTTTTCTCAGAATAGAGAACCTGCTTCCCATCCTTGGCGGTGAAACACGTCCCGAGATACCCACTTGGTTGCCGCGCGATAACCAGGATGTAGACCGATCGCTCCTGACCTCCGGGAACATCATACCCTAATATCTTCCGCAGGCCTGGAGCGGGCTGCACAACTCTATGGTAAAACGCTGTGCTGTGTAAAAGGCAAAACCGAACAGCCATTGCGCTACCACATGTGGCGAGGCGTCACTAGATCAACTTCATGCCACGCCTTCTTGTCATCAATTATATCATTCGCCGTCCTCGTCGTTGGCGCTGTTCTCCCGCAAAACATGTGTATCAACTCTGACATTCTCCTTCCCCATCCAGATCACTAAAGAATCTATTGAAAGGCTTCTGCGTTCTTCGGCTTTTGCATTTTCTTTCAAGCGCGTTTCGGCAGTCCATGGGCTTCATCTTCCACTAAAGTTCGATTCCCACCTCGAGGAATTGAACCTAATCTCCGTCCTTTCTTTGCTCAATTTCGCTTCTGGCTATCGTGTCCCCTTGCACGAGCAACTCCATCGTGGAGCATGGGATACAATCCGGGCCTTCGTATTTTCTCTATACATCACATCATCTTCTGAGGAGAATCTGCTATCGTCACGAGGCATGCAATCTATCCGCATGACGAAGGTGGCGGAGCTCATGGGCGTTAGTCTCCACGTCGAAAAGCCTCACGAGAAGTTGCCCGGCGTGATGATAGGGGAGCTCGGCGGGCCATTGTACGATCTCGTCAAACTGGTCACCCAAGTCCTCAACGAGACTGGTTCAATTCTAGTCTCTGGTGGCTATCCGAATCTTGGTAGTTTCGTCCTCGAAGCACTCCGAGAAGGAGCGAGAGTCCAGGCAGAAAAAGATGGGGAGTCCGTAGCCCTGGAGATCATTCTAGAACGTGTGAGTGGCCCTTTGGACAGCCGGGACTTCCAAGAGCCGAAATTAACACAACATTAAAGCTTGTGAAAGCCTTTCCTGCCTTTCAAGATATGGCTATAGTCGATGAACAACGTATGTCTGTTGCCTAGACTGAAGTTTTGCAGATGTACGTTATTGGACATGGGTACTGATCGGGATTTTTTTTTTCACAGCCATTTATTGCTTTAAGAAAGCATTATTCCTCATCCACGCCATTCGTGTCCGTTTCGGCTCCGCAACACCGCCTCCTTTTCCTATCCCCTCAACGACGACGTGTCCTATCTTCGCCGACAATGTCATCCCATCATTGCTGGTCCATCTAGGCGTAATCGATATATCTCAAGCGCCCGGTTTATCGGGCCTATTCACAGGCGCCGGCTCAGAGATATCTCTTGTAGATCTTCTCGGCCCAGCTCCTGAGATCAAGTCCACTGGCTCAGAGCCACCAGGAGGCAGTAGCGAAAAGAAAGCGCCCAAGGAGGGGCCTATTCTCTCAAACGCCCAGGCATTTAAATTGCGAGCGGCTGCCATAGACGCCTGTGAGATGATCATCGAAGAAGCACGCTCGATTGACGCCCTTGGCGAAGATGGGACTGGCCAACGGTCTCTGGCCTGGCTTCGGGAAATGACGTTGCCGGAGTTGGATATGTGGATCTGGTCTATTGCGAAGGACAGACCGGATTACAGGGCGCTAGAGCGGTTCGCGCAGAGGGATACTGCGTTTTATTAGCGCTCCGGTGTAGCGCTCGGGCAGTATGAAATGGAGGAAATGAATGAATTTCCGTCAATTACGAACATTGGATCGCGAACAACTTAGGTGGCGTAGGAATACGTTCTTGTCTCAAGTAAATAAATAGCAGTAGCCATCAAATCAAACGCATTGAACTCTACAAAAGCTGAAATTATACACTTCGTGTTGCAGGTAAAAACATTTCGATCAGATGCAGTCACTGTCGCTGGCATTACTGTCGCTTTCGTCGTTGCCCCAGACCGCAAAGGCACGGTGGCCATACTGCTGATCTTGAGACCTCGATCGTGAATGAGCTCGAGCCCTGTTTTGCAAGAGGGTGGTGGCAGTCGGTGTCTGAGCAAGTTCTTCCAAGTCACGATCGGGGATACGGCTCTTTCCACTCGAGGGTTTATTGGAATAGAGATCATCTCTGGCACCATACTGAGCCGTGTGCAGCAAGCCGGAGTCATTCTGCGGGGGAATATCAAAGCCGACGTGTCTAGGTGAAGTAGCTACAGGCTGTTGACTGGGTGGTGGTGGGTATCGCTGTGCAGATACTCGCGAACGGGAGCGCGACTTGGATGACCGTCGGTGGTCCCGTTTGAGACTCGCCACGACGCGGTCGTGGTGTCGGGACTCACGGACCTTGTCAGCGGCAGTAGCGTGTTCTTGGGGACTCAAGGCATTTGCAATACGTGAAGGTCCCTTATCAGCCTCGGCGGCCGAATCGTCGATGTCGAATTGATCCTCTTCCTCAGAAGAAACTTCATCCTCCTCCTCATCATCCAAGTTTTCGTCGTTCTGGGGATTAAGGGCCTTTTCGAGCTCAGCATTGACAGCCTTTGCGCGCTTGCTGTGTTTTGCGGGTTTTGGCAGCCCCTCCTCCACAACCACGAATGATTTCTGGCGTTCTCGTTCGTTCCACTTCAAAGTCCTGGAAATAGCGTGGAACCAATCCGTGGATTGATTGTCTGCACATACAGTCGGGAAAGGGTATTTGGATGCCGTGACTTTGATATGATCGCCCTCTGTAAAGTTTAATTTAAGCAGGTCAACGGACAATGATACCAAAGGTGAGCTTACGCTGTAGTTCAACCCGTCCACGTCCATCGAAGGACGCCCATGCTGTGCTCCGTGAATTATATGGAACACAGATACGTAATTCCATGCTATCTGGCAATAACATGGGTCTGAATGATAAAGTGTGCGGACAGATGGGCGTTATTAAAATGGCGGGGATTTCTGGATGCACGAGGGAACCTCCAGCAGAGAGCTAAAGGTCAGGATGAATGACGATCAAATTACATGGTGCAGTCGATGAAACTCACAGAGTAAGCCGTTGACCCTGTTGGCGTCGAGATCGTAAGGCCATCAGCTTGTACTGTCGTCATATGATGATCATCCCCTGTTTAAGCGTCAGTACAGTTTATGAAAGATTTCGACCAGGGCTCACCAAAGAGCTCGAGCAAGCTCACATAAGGGCTGGGACCCCGGTCAACCACAAGATCGTTTAGCACTTCAAATTGTTCCACGGGCCTGGTTGTGAAACACATAATCTCTTTGTCTTTGGGCGGCTTTCCTTCGCCTGTAGTGTGGGACATTGACCATCCACCTTCCAGGGCTTCCCAGCCACCTTGCTCGAGGTTCTTCATCAAGATCTCCCCAGTCTCTCCACGCTTGACAGCCTTTCGTCCTTTCCCAGCCTCGTTGATCACGGCACGATAAACTGTACATGTGAAACGCATTCGGAGATTGACCCGAATGCCATTTTCAATGGCTGAGTCCACGACGGCCTGGTGGTCATTGAAATCAAAGTTGGTGAGGAACCCGAGGGAGCCGAGAGCGAATGGTAGAACAGGTGGTACTATGCGTTGAAACAACCAGGAGGTGAACAGCACGGTGCCGTCGCCACCAAGCTGGGGTTAGGCGTCAGCATATTTGGAGCTCTCGCGGTAACGTTGGGCATTAAGTTACTTACAGTGACAACGAAGTCAAATAAGTGAGGACTGTGGCTACACATGCTGCTAGTCCAGTACCTTAATTGGCCGTCGTCACACGACTCCTCGGTTCCACTACCCCCATTAGATGAAGCGGGAGACGAGGAGTGGTTACTCGATGTACTGCGCCTCGGAAATGGGACGAATAGTTCAGGGTATTCACGACGGATGCCTTCCGCATCGAAGCGCTTAGAACGTCGGAGTTGGCTATCAACATACCTATCAGAGGATTAAAACACATCCGACTATGAAATTTATCTCGGGAAGACTCACACGACGAGTCCTCGTTTCATACCAGGCCGCTTCTTGAGCATCAGGTATAGGGCAAGTTCGCGAGTGAGTTTGATGAGTCTGTTGTCACGGGCCTTTGTGATGATGAGGACGTTTTGGATGTTGGATTGCACACGAGCGCGACCTCGAAAAGGTATTGGGATAAATAGATCGGCAGAGATAGGACGTATTTATTACCTAGCTGCTTGCTCATTTCGCGGACGCCCACTGCGGTTTCTGCCAGTTGTTTTGTCAAACTCCCAACAAACTCGTCTTCCTCGCCATCACTTTCACCATTGGTGGGTCGATTGTGCTTGGACCCGGCGAAGGGTGAATATCCATTCAGATTATGCATCCCACCGGGGGCAGTAGTGTGTTGTAGTGACCTGGCAACACCAAGATCGCCAACGATTGTTTGATTGGCGCCTGAGCGATTTCTGAGCCAATCTGTGAGGGAGGCGCCCTTGTCAAGATGTGAGTGCACAAAACAGGGGGAGTCAATAGGTTGTGAGTTCATGTGCGAGCGGGATCTCTGGTGGTTCGCGGAAGGGGAGTACTCTGGTAGGCCTGGTTCGGAGTTATCCATGGGTGATGTTGTAGAGGGATGATGGGGGCCGTTTGTGTGGACGATGGGAGAAGAAGTGTCGAGAATAATGCCAGGATTCCACTCCGCGCTCTGCAGGTGATCTATGTGCAGTGACGTCGGCCTACTGTTCCGACGGGAAAGCGTTTGGTTGACTTGCTCTGTTTGGACCTGTGGAGCGGGCGTGGTTGGTGGCGTCGAGAATACTTCTTCTGCGCCCGGGGACCGCAAGCTCTGGGGCTGAATCGTGGACATGGAGAGGGGTTGATGTGTGCAAGTGACCTATGGGGCAAATTCGCCTTTTGTATGCAGGAAAGTGAGGGGTCGGCTGGAGTTGTCCAGGCGACCAAGATAGAAACTATGTCTGCGTTGGTCGCTGTATCAGATGGACGGGATGGGCTCTAGCGAGAATAGGAAGATTGGGACCTGCAGACAGCGCACATAGATGCGAGATCAAGGAGAAGGCTGAGCAATTGTGATGGCATTCTCTTGATACTTATGATACATGGATCATGATAGTCAACATCTGCTCCCGTCAACCAGCCAACGCTCGCTGTTCTCCCCTTGATTGTCCAGGCTGGTATTTTTTTCATAACTATGTTGTGTTCCAAGTGTCCTCCACCCGTGCACAGCTGTCATATTTCTGTGCCTGCCGGTCTGCCGGTCGATGGCAGTTGCTGCGAGAACCATCAAGGACTCTGTGCCGACAGATCCTGTAACTGTTACTGTGTCGTCGCAGGGTTTCTTAGCCAATGCCACATGGCACGTTCTCCGGAGACACGCACGGTCTTCGCGCGTTCTGGAACATCCAATCGTTGACCTGGCAATTTTGATAGTTCTTCACTTGTTCTGCACGTCAACTCACCCGGAACGGAGCAGAAGGGGCGATTATCAACGTGGGAATGATTAGCAACAGATTCCCCTCACGTGCATCGTCGCGTTGACCTCATCAACTTGCGCCTTCGAGCGACGTGACTGTTGGCAATGCAATCATAGTCTTCTATACTCGGGGCATGGTGCGTAATGACTACATGCACTTGTTTCGCATGCATTTTACTGATGAGGTTCTCCATTCAGTTACCTCGGACTCATGACCATTTCTGATGATGCAGAGTGGACCACCTCCCGTATCAAGAGACTCCTTCGGCCCCTCAAGTGCAAATGTCTTGCACTGTCTTCCTACATGAAGGAAACTCCAGCAAGAATGACGACGTACGGATCTCGTTCCTCGTTAGATCACGACTTGTTACCTTTAGAGGCCCCGTCTAACATTGGCGTCCGCATCCACTTCCATAAGGATACAGTCCAGTCTCTCGAACTCTCCAAGAGAATATATGCCATACGTGACTGCTACTCTGACCTTATATCCAAGATGGATAGGCCTCGCGCGAAGGAAGATGCGAATCTTCCGACATTGCCCTCCCTCACTAGCCTGTGTTCAGTTATATTGGGCGCTCAGATCTCTTGCGACGAAGAGGAGTTCCCTGAATCTGAATGCAGCCTGGATATAAGTGAAGTACTATATGACGCCATTCCCCCACCCTATCGTCTGTGAGTTTGGTTAGCGTGTCATATCTCATTATATCCACGCTAAATGTTTGTCTAGTCGCACTCTTCTCATGCATGCACTACACATCATTCTGGACTCTTGTCCTCCTCATGCTAGCCTCTATCTCGCCCTTCTTGACGTAACCTTGGAACACCGGCTCTATCACGAATCTGAAGTTCTGCTTGACGCAGCTTTCGAACATGCTTTTGAATGCTCGCAAGACAAGCTGCCACGAATATCGAATCTTGCGCACCGAAGGTTTCTTGTGGACCTTTATTGTAAATGGGATACGCGATTCTCTCCTTTCACCTTCGTCCGATCGGTCACGGGGGCACTTCAACGAGCTCCTTCTGACGCTGTCTGGGCTTCCAGGGCCACCAAGCGACTTGTTCGTAAACTCATTCGGCACAACATTAATCTGTTGCCCACGCTTCTCAGCGGGTTGATGGATATTGTTCTCATATGCAGGCAGAAACCCAGGAGCAAGCAAACAGAGACCGGTTATCTTGAAATACAACTTCGAGAGTGGCTCAACATGGGCATAGAAGCCTGCACGTCAACAATGTGGAGAACCTCCGATAGCCAAATAGCGATACAAAATGAAACCTTCGTTGAAGATATACTCGATAACTGTTGTTCTTGGATATCCAGACATAGGTCGAGGGACGATGAAGATTTATCTAGATACGGGTTCATTGATGCCATCGGGTGCCTCTATGCTCTCTGGCTGGTCAGTGGACCCCGGACGATCGACAAGCGCGACACACTGTATGCCCTCGTTCAACAAACACCCCCTTCTTCCTCGACATTCACGCCAATATGCCATGGAATCTTCCGAACGAGGTCTCTCGACGAATGCGAAAACATTCTGCAAGCCTTTTCGTACATCTTGTACATTCACAGACTCTTCCAATTCAGAGCCTCGCTCTGGGCTTGCGCGCTTTACCATGTCGAAGAGCCTGAAATAGAGCAAATCCTCATTGGCAAGAGCGGTCAAGAGCAAGTCAGGAAGTTCAGGCTATGCCTAATCGAGCGCGTTGATGAAGCCGAGAGGGAGTGCTTTGCCGGGGCCGGTAATGTGGCTCTCCATGGAAGTGGCAAGTCGAAGGACTCGGAGATTCCTTACGGTGATGATGAAGTCGCTGGAGAATCCTCAGTCCATTGGGACTGGGAGCCCACTGTTGGCTGCTGGTTTCGAAGGAACGAAGGCAAGCAGGTCCATCTTCCAGGTCCATTGAAACGTAGGAAGGTAACTGAATATTCGTATCTCTCGGGAGGCCTTGCACCTTTGGGATCACCACGTCGGCTCCGTTCTAACAGTGGAACCGGAGATTTGAAGAGTTATCATCGTAACTCCAAAATCGCATCACAGAGTCAAAACCGCGACTCCTCAAATACACCTGTGGAGGATAGACGACTGCCTCCGTTCCAATTCACCTCACTTCTCAGCAATGCGTTATCGAGCCGGACCAGCCTTCACGGGGAATGTCCGGGAGCGAAGCGGAAAGACTACGACGAAAAGGTGTCCATTACTTTGTCGAGAGCTGTGGACACGGATGATAGTGATGGTAGTTATACAGATGGAGATGGGGATGTGGATAATTTGAGCACGAAAGAATCGGATTACGGGCAGCACGCACCATCAGAGGATTATTTGGATTTGTTCAGAATTACAGGCACATCATCTCCTATAAGATAGTTTTGTATATAGAGCTAATTGTATAAGGCTTTCCGATCCATACCAGTGTTGCTGTTGTCTATAAACCACCAGCGGGATGAGGTATACCAGTCTGGAACGTTATGAGAGTACTCAGAAAGGGCCGGGGGATACGGGCCGTGAAGTAACAAAGTTGGAACACGCCACCTTAGACGTGTCAAAACCCTCCGCTACTCCAGTGCTCTCATACACCGTCTTGAAATACCTATGTCGAAAGCAAAGGATCAGAAACCCTTCGCGTTGCCCGACATATTACGGGATCTTGCTTTGTTACGGGCGTCGGACCTGGATCTGGCTGCGTTAATCCCAGCCACATCCGTGGGCGACACACAACAAACACCAGAGAACAAGGCTGTAGAGGAAACTCTGAGGAGCTCGTATGACTATGTGCGGTCAGCGAGGACTGTTATCAAGATTAATGACCGAGGGGACGTGGATGTACAAGGACAGCGTATCGAGAGCGTTCGAGAGAAGCTATCGAATGTGGAAGAAGGCCTTGGGGATGCCTAGATTTTCTAGTCTGCAATGCCAGTCGAGTCTGTGGTGAGCCTACTCTGTCCGACCCCCTCGCCAGAGTGAAAACTGAAGTCAGTCATTCAGGGCTTCATGTCCATCTCCGATAGATGAAACCCGTTGAAGATCGTACTCTGTTGCCACCCGGCAAATACAAGATACCCCGATGTTTCCTCCCTTCTTGTACCCCGCCATTCCTCGCAGGATTGTCATGATGCACGCGATACAAACCCACCAAGTCCGTTGTAAGCCGCACACGAACGTCGGGAGCGTGCTACTGTCTCCGTGCCATTGACTGGTTATACTTCCTTTCCTGCCAATCTCTAGCCCGGTTGGAAGGATTCTGCGCATTCCATTCGCTTCCGAGTCCTTTTCCGTCACCGTAGTCTATCGGAATCATGAAACAATCATTACTGCTGTCATATCCTGTCAAATGTCCTTGTGAACTTGAACCTTCGAAGGCACGTCCGGGAGAGAACAACCGATGTTTCCCAGTATCGAACCCCAGATGGCCAAATTAGCCTATAATGCCTGGTGTCTTGCAAGGAGCCTTCCACAACCAGCTGCCCACGAACCCCGATGCTGTCAGCTTTCTGCTCGCACTCCTAACTCTACCGGAAATACGCTAGTGCCGGAACAGTCCAGAGTCTGGACACGTTACAGGGCGTCTGAAGTAACACAGGCACCAAAGAAGCACTAACTCGAACACAGCTGATATCGATCGTCTATGGCAAGAAGAATTAGAGTTATCAGCTAATCAGTTTCCGACCTCCTCTCGCCCTCATCCACCTGATCTACAAGCAACAGCGCCCCACTAGCTTATCTGGCGTGATTCCAGTACTGGCTTCCATTCCCAACTGAACATGTCGGGAGTTGAGAAACTTTATGACTTCAACCGCATCGAACCAGCGAGGAAATTTCCCGTGTCTCGTTTGATTGATCGCTGAATACATGCTGTGACACCTCAACCTGTGAATATGCCACTAGCACCTCGCCTTACGAATGGGTACATCGCCAAAATTCCATACTCTCCTTCACTTGATCCCAGTGTATATTTAATGAACGCACTCAGATTATTTTATGCACGAGCCGTATGTTGTCTCCAACTATTCTTATGATTTAGAGAGGGGTAGGTCGTCGAAGAGGGACCGGACCACCCCTATTGTGCGTGGCAATTGCCTCAGAAATCCAGGTACTAAGGCGACGTGGTGGAGCTAACATGGGGAAAGCGAGCATGTCCGAAGCTCCTTCACCACAGGTTTGTACAGTTTCGCATCACAGAATCTTTGACTAGGAACAGCACGGGGATTAACTGTGGTAGTATGTACTTAGTCGCAGAGATCTGAAAATGCTTTTTTTTCAAGGTTACGTTTGCCTGAGTGTTAGTCACATTTACGATCCCTTCGGGCAATTGTCAGCCTGGCTACTCGCTTTCAAGCGCTCGTTGGGCCACAGGGAAAGGTGTGAGTGATCGTAGACATATACCCCGTTCTAGTCGACGCTCTTAGACCTGTCTTGACGACAGCTTCAGGCCCCACTGCATAGGGAGACTATCGGGGTTTCGCCGTTCTGAGGGATCAGAGTGTGAGAGAGCAGTGAGAACTTCCAGTTTAATTATCTGGTGTCATCCCCAAGATTGCAGAATCATTGTCACCTGTCTTGCCGTCATGGTGGGGGATTGGATCCAAGAGCACCATTAATGCTGCCAGTAACGACAGCGGCAGTGTTCTCGACGGTCGTGCTCCTAATGGGACTGCTGTCAGGCCCGTCAGGTTTGATGCCTGAGGTGGAAGTTAATCTGCTACTGTACTTATCCCTCTCCTGTTGCCATCTTTCTGTTCCCGCAGTCCCGGCAGACAAGAGCTCGATCGACATAGGTATGATCTGTTGTACATCGATAGTACCTAATCAGTCTTGGAAATGGTCTGGTTGCTGGATTTCAAGACTTGCTTCGGAGGTTCAGCGGCTCCTTTAATAAATAATACTAGTTGGGAATTTTGCAGGCGCCATCCGCACCAGGCCCACTGAAGTGAGTGTCTCGGAAGATCTTTCCGGTTTTGAGAGAAAAAAAAAAGATGCCGCCCAGCAAAGATAGCAGGTCTGTGAGGCGTTGTACAGGTATTGCCCGCTTCTTCATCGTGTTCTAGTCGAAAGTGTTTTTTCCCAGCCCTTGTGCCATATCATACCTCTTGTTCTTCTATCCTCGTATCCTGCTCCGGCAAAGGAGCACTTCCTGACACGACTGTTTGATGCAAAAGCCAATAGTTCAGGGTTCCTGCGTTGCTCCGGTTGTAAGCTCTTGGTGCACTGTCTGTAGCTGTGATTTCAGAAACGGACGACAGCGGAGGATGCCCACCCTGGCCTTGGGCTTTCATCTCAAAGGCTTTTTCACTAGCGCCTTGAAGCCTTTCCGGTCCAAGGAGGCAGGAGCAATTAAAGTGACATCGACACTTTTAAAGACGCGCGGGTAGCTTTTGTTCTTCATGTATTTCTTGAGCATTTGTGGAGCCGGAATTCAGGGCTGCGACGCCCAGGAGGTATATGCAGTGCAGCAGACACCATCGCCTTTGGGATAGTGAGCACTGTCATTTGATTTGTCCAGCTGACGAGACCCCTCCGACCGGTTTGCTCTGATCGATCCTGTTATCGCTGCCCAACCTCTCGGGTTCTCTTTTCTCCCACTCAACGTATGGGCGTCCCCTATTCTCTGCGGCCTTTTTGCGTATTCTACCTCCGCCAATGATCCGTCCGATCCTCGCTCCGGATTGTCTAGTTCTGTCTTCAGTAATTGTTACCGCCTACCCAGTAGAAGGATACTGTGCCCAAGGATCGTTTGCGACTTTCCACTTGTTCTGCTGTGTTCTTGGTTCGCAGTGTATTCGGTAAGTAAAATTAAATAGCCTGTGCTGCCTTCTCACTCGACGTTCGAGGATAAAGTAGGTCTTGCGTGATAACATGTCCTCGCTGTCGGTGGAGCCGACCGTTCATCACCGGATCTCGCTAACCTCACAATTAATATTCACTCATGTCCTTTGAGCAACTGACGCCGTTTCTTCTGGGTTCTTCTCTATCCGGCAGTATTCTTTCAACCTGGCTCCCCGGGCCATCGTCCACTCCTCCGCATTGGACCACAAAATCATGGTAGCCAGAATCAAGTTGTGTTATCTATGACTTGGGGACTACAAGACGGGTGCATAGTCCGGGTGGATGGTTACTATCGCTCCCAACGTGACCGAATGTACCCCCGTATACATATTGTATTGATCTGTGTCAGGCCTAATCAAGAGTGCAAAGGCTTAGAGGCTTGATGGGACTCGTGGAGAACACGAGTTTTGATGTGTGGACAGAGGCAGACGAAATGTAACGCGTCTGAATAGAAGGCTGAGACGTCATATGGCCTAGAATGGGCAACAAGATGGCTTATCTGCATACTCCAACGCCTGGGTTCACTCCCCTTCACAGGGCACGTGACAGTTAAATACGGCACAACCATTTTTACCGCCAACAACCTTGGTTCTCCTCCATCACTGGGGGTCTTTGTTAGCCATATAGTTCATCCGCGGTGGCGACGACGACGATGGCCTTCGTCATCCCCCCGGGCATAATCCTCCCCGTTTTCATCCTAAGAGTTATTTCCCCAGCTCTAGTCCTTGTCGCGACCATATCCCTTTTGTCCTTGCGCCCTCCATCTCCCCGTTCTCCTTCGCCTATAACCTCGGTCGTCGTCGCCAACGTCGTCCCTCGCAGAGCTTCTATTCTTTCACTCTTATCTCTGGTTTCCGCTTCTTACTTCCTCGACGGAGCTGCCTTTGTAATTTTCGCCGTTCTCGATAAGTTCTGGCCTCGACATACCGGCATCGAAATCAACACTGTCGCTGGAGTTGCAGCATTTGCCGGTCTTGCTGCACTAGGATCTTGGAAGGATGTTAATGGCGTATCGGTCTGGACCTTGCGTAGGATTAGGCTGGTGGTGACGTTGGCATTGTTGTTGGACATTGCCTTGGTTGTGTTGCTCGGGTTGAAGATCCGGGACATACGTAACGGTGATTTGTTTTCTTTTGTGCCTCAATCACTTTTCTCTAAAGGAGATGGACATAACCAGGTCCCCCTCGTATCCCAGAGACCCCTCCTCAGGTTCCCCTACAGGAGTTACTTCACTTCGCATTCCCTGCGTTCCGGATTTTGCTTTTAATTCCATTGCTCGCGTCCCTATCTTCTCCACGTGTTGTGTACACGTCCGTTGAAACCGAAGATAACAGCGCAGCACTTGCTACGGACTCCACTTTCCTCTTGCCTCCCGGTACCAGAAATCGCTTATCGACGTCCAGTTCTCCGGTTGCTGAAGCCAGCAAGTATGGCACTTTCCGTGACCCTCGCTCCGATTTGCAAGCTTCGGCACCTTCAACCAGGGCAGCTACACCAGCTCCATCAACCGGTCCCGACAAGGTAGGTGATTCTCCCTTTTGTGTGCTTTGCCATGAACTTAGGCTTCCTAGGTCGAGTCCAAGCCCGAAATATCGCCTGAACCAGGCTGGTCTGAAATTTGGCGACGCCTTAGGCGACTAACACCTTACCTTTGGCCATCCAAGAGCAAATATCTTCAACTGTTGGCGGTGAGGTACATCCTGTTGAGTTAGCAATGCATCACTCACTTGTATTTAGAGCATTTGTGTGCTCATTCTCGTTGTGGAACGCATTGTCAATGTTGGGGTCCCATTGGTTCTTGGAGAATTGGTAAACATCTTCGAAGGTCGTTCATCTTACTCGCCTTGGTTGTGTCTTCTCGGTTATGTTGGTCTGCGCTTTTTGCAAGGCAGCGGAGGATTGGCTGCGGTTCGTGATGTGAGTTCAACTTTCTTTATCTGAAGGATTGTTCTGATGTCATACAGTCACTATGGGCATCAGTTATGCAATACTCTGACAGAGGTATGGGTGGCTCAATCCACGCCAGCATATCTCTAACCTTTCGAGCTAGAAATGTCACAACTTTCGTTTGATCATATTCTCAACCTTTCCTTCTCTTGGCATACCCGCCGTAAAACTGGTGAAATATTACGAGTGCTTGACCGCGGTGCTGCCATCAACCACACTCTTGAAGTAAGTCCTCCAAATTATCACCGTCAGATGACTCAGGCCCGTTCCAGTTGATCCTCTTCAATATCGTCCCAACTTTCGTTGATATCGCTATTGCATTGGTTTTCTTCTGTATTCTCTTTGACTGGCAACTTGCTGTTGTAATTTTCTTCGTGATGGCCGCCTATGGTTTGTACACACCCTAATCTTCCTCTGCTGATTGCTCATTTTCTTTCAGTCGTCGCTAGTATCATTTTGACAAGGTACCGCACTCGCGTGAGACGTCAGATGAATGAACGTGATGTGGTATGTAACTGCCATGTCTTTATTGCCACTTGACCTGATGTCTTCTAGATCACTCGTGGCATTCACGCGGACTGCTTGCTCAATTATGAGACTGTCAAGTATTTCAATGGCGAAGACCATGAGGGTGAAAGGTATCGGGAGGCGATTCGTGAATATCAGGCCCTCGAGTACAAGGTCATCAGTGAGTACAGTCGAATTGTTCCCAAGTGCGGTCATCTCATCTTCTCCCAAGTGTCCCTCAATCTCCTCAACCTTGTCCAAAATTTCATTATCACATTGGGTCTCCTCATCGGTTCTCTCATGGTCGCATTCCGGATCACACAAAATCCGGATGGTGGTTCTAAGGATTTTGTCATGTTCATCACCTATCTGACACAGGTATTGGAACCAGTTTCTGCAGAAGGAACCCGTGCTCACTGTGTGGTCCATAGCTCTATGGTCCTTTGAATCAGCTTGGTTACATTTATCGTTCCGTAAATCAGTCTCTTGTCGACACGGAGCGTTTGTTGGCCTTGCTCAATGAACCAACGGAAATTAATGACAAACCAAATGCTCCGGATCTGGTTGTCACTGACGGGGAAATTGAATTCGGTTCGTGAAAACGCATTTTTACTATTGGCTTCCTGTCATTCACACATTGAGCCAGACAATGTCAGCTTCTCATATGACAATCGCACTACAGCCCTCAAGGGCATCTCTTTTAAGGTTCCGAAGGGGTCATCAGTTGCCTTGGTCGGAGAATCTGGGGCAGGGAAATCAACGATCTTACGGCTGCTATATCGATTCTATGATTTAGGCGAGGGAGAGGGACGCATCCTGATTGATGGCCAAGACATCAGGTACGAGCACAACCCGCTCTTAAATTAATATAACCTCATGCCAGTATAGGGATGTAACCCAGAAGAGTTTGCGGCAGGCAATTGGTGTCGTTCCTCAAGACCCTATCCTTTTCAATTCAACTATCGGTTACAATATTGGGTTGGTATTCTACTCACCGCCATGGCATCATTAATGACAACTCGTCAGGTATGGCAAAATCGGCTCAAGCCTTGCGGAGATCGAAGAGGCTACGAAATCTGCCCAAATGCACGATCGGATCATGTCTTTCCCTGATGGTGAGTTTGAAGGCAAATCATTCTTCTCCTGCTAATCATTGGGTAGGGTACAACACCAAAGTTGGTGAACGTGGAGTTCGTCTAAGTGGGGGAGAGAAACAACGAGTTGCGATTGCGAGGACCTTGCTGAAAAATCCACCGATCCTGTTACTGGATGAAGCAACGAGGTAGGCAGCAGCTATGCAAACTGGAGATATCTGTTAACAAATCTCATGTAGTGCGTTGGACACCTCAACGGAGAAGGATATACAAAAGGCACTGCAGAATCTTGTCAAAGGTCGTTCATCTCTCTCCATCGCCCATCGGCTTTCAGTAAGTTCTTCCCACTTCTTTTATATTAAAATCAAACATTGAACCTCGTAAACTAGACTATTGCCTCTGCCGATCTGTGAGTCTTGAACCTACGCTGCATGGTTTCGTTATCCTGACCATTCTTGATAGGATTTTGGTACTGAAGGATGGCCGAGTTGTTGAACAAGGCACCTTCAAAGAGCTTGTGGCCCTGGATGGTCTATTTGCGTCAATGTGGGCCGACCAGGCCTCTGCTACAGAAGATCCCGCTGTCTCATTAGCAGCTGGTAGTGTTGGGAAAGGCGCTTCAACTGGACACGATGAGAATGACGAAGCCGTTATCGAGGAGCAACATCCTACGGGCAACCATGCTTCCCGGGAAGAAGCCCGTCTCGTTGCTACTCCAGAGCAACTTTCAACTCTCGATCTCCCTCCCACTGAAACCATTTCACAGAAGGATGATGCGGCACAACCCGTGTCCGAGGCTATCGCCTTCCCTTCCAGTGCTCCTGACGCCGACGAAACCAAGGACAATGAGATGAAGGTGGTGCCTGCTTCGTTCCCCCAAGACAATAGCTCGTCTCAGCCACTTGCCTTCCCATCATCCGATCCTGAACCCCAGGGTAGCGGCATGAAACCTGCTCCGGCTGTTACATTCGGCGACGGTGTCAATCCTTCCCGCACCGCGACGCCGGACCCTGAATCTGAGCCAAAGCGCAAACGCATCTCATCGCAGAACTTCCAACGATTGGCTCGCCGAATCTCCCTTACTACTAGGCGCCAGGGTTCCTCGTCCATGATCCCGAGTATCCCTGGCCTCAAACGTGACTCTTCCCCGAGAGTCTCCGTCGATGATAGTGCACGCGACGCCGATAGTGCCACAGGAAGTGTTAAGGGGGACGACAAAGGCAAGAAGAAGAAGGATAAGAAGGACAAATCCCGAAAGAGCACCCTGTGAATGACCCGAACGATTTGATGTCTTGCTTCATACTTTTTCTTTCACGATCTTCACGAATCCTCGACATGTCCACTTTACCCTAGTAATATATTCTGGCAATAAGTGTTTCTGATACAATTGTTATTCTGTCCCTCCGAGCTGTTGTGTTTTTCTTTTTTTTTTTCATGTCTTTGTCTTTCCTCCATCATGTCCCGTCATACTCCAGCATGTCCCCTTCAAAGGTTGCCAATTCCAATTCATTTCTATCACGTTCGGATTTGTATATGGATTGAACGCCGTGGATCACACGGGGTCTTCTTGAAGTCATCAAGCATGCTTCGAAAACTCAGGTGGACAGAGGGATGACTTGTTATTACGGAAGGAAGTTTCTGTATGGAAGTCGGACGGACCCAAATGGGTTGAGAGCGTCGATTCGGGCCTAGTATTGCTGAGGTAACGTGCGGAGTGTGAATCTCTCAAACCTCTATTTAAGACGCCAACCTCTGATTGAGCTTCTTTCAGAACCTCTTCCTTCACCCACGTCTTGTGGTTTGGCTTCGTTTGCAGAACTTTTCTTGTATCAAGTTTCGATTGTAAAAAGGCCTGCTCCATGTCGAATCAGAAAATATATGTCGGGTCAGTCTGCGTGTTTGTGCCAGTTATTGCTAGTGCTTCTCCTTGTCAGGGGAAGCCAGACTAATAATCATTCACAATATTGTGTATAGAAATTTGAGTTGGAATACAACTGATGATACCTTGCGTCAAGTTAGTCTCGGTTTCGAGCGCAGTCGTCTCTAGTCAGCTGTGTGGCCTCCTTATCGAAATTTCTTTTTTCCCCCCATTTTAGGCATTCGGTAGCTATGGCCAGGTTCTCGATGTACGCAGTTGGTTCCCCTTGGGCCCACATCTCGATGTGTGGCCCTTTCTTAAGATGTGTCATAACTGATCAGTGTCTAGTCCATCGTTATGCGTGATCGTGACACTGGTCGTTCTCGTGGTTTTGGATTTGTGACGTACGGGAGTACTGGTGAGGCTGAAGCTGCTATCAGCGGCATGAACGAGCAGGAGCTGGATGGTCGACGGATCAAAGTCAACATCGCTAATGCTCGGGGCTGTACGTTCTGGAGTGCCTTCCCAATACGTGATTGTAGTCTGATCTCATCTATATAGCTGGAGGAGGAGGCGGAGGCGGCTACAGTTCAGGCGGAGGCGGATATGGGGGTAAGTGTTTGTGCTATATGTGGTTCCTTTGCCTATTTTCTGATCACTGTAGGCGGAGGATCATATGGAGGGTACGGCGGTGGCCAAGGTGGCTATGGCGGTGGCCAAAGCTATGGTGGTGGAGGGTATGGAGGCTACGGTTTGTTTCTCTCCCACTCGAGTTGACCATGAGATTAACCCGATTCGTTTCAGGATACCAACAACCGGGAGGCTATTGATTGTCTACACTTTGTGTCTCAACAGATCTGCTATGCGTTTACTCTTGTCGTTCTCTCTCTTTTTCCATTTTTTGAGGGTTCTCGGACAAATCGGTACTTGCACATGTATCTTACAGTGCTCGGAGCGTCGGCTGGGTTCATTTCTGATCAACATGTATTCACCCTCGTTGTATTATAGTGTTTGCCTGAGACCAATTATGCCTATGTGTCCCACTACTGGTGAGAGTTTCCGGGAGGAGCCACCGGAAGATGTGATCAATTTTGCCATGGAAGCGAAAGGCCCATTGTTCTCCTTGATTAAGCGCAGGGTCAAGCGTCTAGCAGCGAAAATTTCTGTGCACAGGCATTGGTTCTCGGTTGATCGTTGATGCATGTGACGTGACTTCATTAGCAAACCTGGACCTATAAGGACACATGCCGTAATGGGAAATCCACCCAACCAGTTCCCGCACTCAGCTCTTCTTCAACGTCGACCATCACCTCATTTCATCTATCATTCTTTCACCACGGCGCACTTACACCTTCAATAGCATGGCAGGCGTTGTTCGGACCATGCCTTCACACTCTACCCGATCCGCTCCTCGAGTTGTGAAGGCGCCGAGACCGCCAAATGCATGGATCATCTATCGTTCCGACAAGGTTCATCAACTACCACCTCTCGAGCCAGGGCAGCCACGACGAGCTCAAGCTGAAGTTTCAAAGATGATTTCAAATATGTGGGCAAACGAGTCGGAGGAGACGCGTCAGGAATACGAGAGACGCGCTGAGGAGGCGAAGGCTGCGCATGCTCTGAAGTATCCAGGCTATCGTTTTAAACCGATGAAAAAGGAGGAAAAGAGGGCACAACGCGAGCAGGAGCAGAATGAACGACTAGCAAGACGTCGCGAGCAACGCAAGTCGGGTACCACTCCTGATCGGTCGTCTGTTCCTCCCACTCCGCCTTTCACAGCACCCCTCCCTCAGTACTACGCGTCAATCAACATGCCTATCAACCTTTCACAACTAGGTCAAAATCTAGCTCCCCTCCCCTACCCTTTCATGTCATTTCATCCTTCACAAGCTCGGTTCGGGCCCGCAGGCCCAACACCCCCGGTCTCTGCGGCAGCTTCTCCCAGTGACAACAGCTCATCCCCCGAAACATCTTGCACAAATGATGAATCTCAAAATACCCCCGGAAATATCGATACCAGCAATTCCAGCAATTCTAATAACACTCAAGTCTCAGAAGTTCCCGCCCCCAATGCCGTTACAGCATCAGAACCCCCGCTTTTCCCATCCTTCAATACCGCCACTTTTGCCAGTGGACAAGAATGGCCGCATGCTCCCCCGACTACGACTACGAACGCTGGTACATTGACGCCGGCATTGACACCATCTCCGCTATGGCAAGATGTCGATCCGAATCAACAACAGCAACAAGAGGCATGCCCAACAAACCAAGCTGTGGCGACGGTTAGTCATTGGAAAGACTCTTTCTTGTGCGTTTTCTCACATGCCGTAGGATGAAAACGTTTCTTTCAATTTTGAGCCTTTCCAACTATCGAACTTGGACAACCTTCTCTCTGGTTCCACAGACGATACACTTACGGCGTTTTTAAATGCGACTAGCGATCCCGGCATCTTCCAACTTGCAAATCTTGACTCGAATCAGCTGATGGCGAATCCCACCGGGGAGATCGAGGTTTCGCTGGGCGAATTCCCTCCTCTCGACCTTAGCTTATTCCCACCGGAATTGTTCAACTTTAGCGACCCGTTCTCTGTGGGATTGTCTCAGGTGGATAGCACTATCCCACAAGAGTTTTATATCCCGCAGGCGATGTCTACAGGTAGCATGGATGGGATTGCGCAGACCAGCAGTCGTAATTCGTCGCCATCGAATGTGAGCTACAACCCGGACGATTACCTTGATTTCGGGACGTCGTCGAGTTTTGGGGATGCAAGTGATTTCCAGGCAGCCTCTTCAGCAGTGGGAGCAGTGGCGGGTGGTACACCAGCGCCGGCAGCTGGAACGTACGTGCCTCCAGCAGGTGCGGCCAATTCGTCGTTGCGGAGAGTTGGAGGATCGTGGAATAAACAGTTTGCGAAGGCACAAACGCCCAGCCCCCCTCGGACGACAGGCATGACCCAATTTCAATGATTGAATGAACGATTAACTCTTTGACTCTATCTTTTGCGTGCGTGTATGCTATCTGATGTTATTGCTTTCGATTTTAGATTGTTATCGTGTACCATATTTTTTATTTTATTTTGCCCACTTGCGAGATTGTGTTCTGTGCTTGTGGAATTTTGGTTTATCGTAGTTTTCATGTGTCGTTTTCCTTGCTGCTTTCTTGTGGTCGCTGGCCTGCTTTCATTTCGAATACTTTCTTACCTTGGAGACTTTTTTAATGGCTCGTGTTTCTCATTGTTGAACGGTTCTCAACTCGCACTTTTTGCATGGCCCACATCTCACGAAAATTGCATTATGTTTGATCTCCCTGCAGACACGCGCTCCTGGTTGTAGTAGTATAATGTATTGGGAATTTGAAATAGAGCGGTGTTCTGGTGATGGTGACAGAGTGTGGGCATCCCTGGGAGCTCCTGGAAGTCCCTGGATAACCAAGAAGGGGAACAATGAAGAAGCAAGACGGCAGCGGAGAATTGCGAATTGTGTAAAGATAAGTGGGCAAGATAAGATGGGTGAGCGTGTGAATGATATACCAGAAATGGCGGGAGTGCGGGGGTGGATTAGTGGAGGATCGAGTTGTGAGGAGGGCTGAGGTTTGACCTGGTTTGACATTGCACTAGCACTCCTTTTCCCTCTTCTCTCCTTCGCTCCTTCCATGCCAACCGCAGACCCCACCCGCTCCCCCTCAGATAACAACCCTGCCATCTCCCTCGCTGATCTCAGTAGAAATGCCTCTGCAATATCCACAGACTCCTCCGACTCCTCGCCCTCCGTCCCCTACCTCACCCCCCGTCCACGCCCCATTCGCAACTTTTCTGCACCTCGCTCTCTCTCTCCCCACTCCGCCTCTCCACGCACTCAACGCATACCTGCCTACCTCTCCGCAGACCCCCCCAGCAACGGCGAGAACAAGCGCATACACGATGTACAGGCACAAGCACAGATTCGTTCACGTTCAAAATCTCGCGGCAGGCCAACTATGAACTCGACAGACGATTTCAAATTCGGAGCTATCCTCGGAGAAGGTTCTTATTCAACAGCAAGTCCCTACCACATTCGCTGCGCAAAATAAATGCGACTCACAGCCCGCTCAAAAAAAAAACAGGTCCAAAGGGCGACACACGTCATTACTGGCCAGCAGTATGCGATCAAGATCCTCGAAAAGTCCCATCTAGTGAAGAACAACAAGATGTATACTGCCATCGCAGAGCGGAATGCCCTCGTCGCCTTGGGTGGCGGCCATTCCGGGATTGTGCGGTTACACTCAACGTTCCAGGATGACTGGAGACTCTGTACGTTGCTCTAACATCCTTGCTCGTCTTGTGGCGATTGACTTGGTTAGATTTCGTGCTCGACTATGCCAAGAATGGCGAGATGAAAACGCTCCTCAACAAGCTAGGCTCTCTTTCTCTCCCATGTTCCCGTTACTACGCGGCGCAGCTGGTGGATACCATCGAGTATATGCACTCGAAAGGGGTCATCCACCGGTATGTCGGTTCTCCTATTTTCAGCACCATCTGGTTTCATTTTTTTTTCTTTGTTCTTTTTGCAGGGACCTCAAGCCTGAGAACATTTTGCTCGATGAGAATCGCCGCATGAAGATCTGTGACTTTGGTACCGGCAAGATCCTGGAAACAGGAGGTTCGCGCATTGTTTTTCACTAAAGCTTCATCCGTTGCTTATTGGATGATTAGTCGACAGGGCACAAACGTGGGTAGGAACCGCTCAGTACATAGCCCCGGAGCTTCTTGAAGCCAAGGAAACAAGCAAAAGGTAAGTAGTACGCTTGTAATAGAACGGCTGCATCTCAGATAAAGCTTAGCTCCGACTTTTGGGCTCTGGGCTGTATTATCTATCAGTTTATTGCCGGCCGATTCGCTTTCCAAGGACTCTCGGACTTTTTGACATGGCAAAAAATCAAGAAACTCGAGTACAGCTTTCCAGAAGGTTTTGACGACGAGGCCAAAGATCTCATACAAAAGCTCCTCGTATGTTGCCTCCGCAGCCTGTTTTATAAACCCTACTTAAACCATAAATTAGGTACGCGAACCTACGGAACGTCTTGGTGTTGGGAGTCCAGGAAGTGAAAATGATATAAATGCGTTGAAGAGTCACCCCTTCTTCAAGTCTATCAAGTGGGATAAACTTTGGACAGACCCGGCGCCACCCCTCGAGGCTGGTTTATTCAAGAAGGAGCACCCTCTTCCTCCAAGCACTGATCAAATTTGGGATGATGTCGAGGCAGCCTGGGATGATATCATGGCCGAGGATGAAATGGCGTGGGCATCTGACGCTGAGGACCCCGGCTACTTGGTTCAGGCTAATGGCTATCCAACAAGCACGGACCAAATCAAAGAGGCTGAGCTACTGGGTCCTACCGACGTACCGCCCGGTTTCCAGGTCCGAAGAGGAACAAACTCGACGATTCAAGGTGTAGAGGAAATCAAGCGACAACTGGCAGAGGAGCAAACGGGAAAGCAGAGCCCGTCTGCGGTTGAGGACTCGCCCACGACCGGAACGAGTTCATCGGAAGGCAGCCGTAACGTGGTCGTCACTACTGCCACTCCATCCACGTCGGGGTCTTTACCTTCGCAAACGACACAGGTTACGTCACAACCACAAGATCCGCTCGAGGGTGAAAGAGGAAGGA
Organism: Podaxis mareebaensis; assembly: GCA_018524725.1. Taxonomy (NCBI): domain Eukaryota; kingdom Fungi; phylum Basidiomycota; class Agaricomycetes; order Agaricales; family Agaricaceae; genus Podaxis; species Podaxis mareebaensis. Next base: position 44,705 of record JAEUWP010000459.1, on the reverse strand, counting down.
ATACTGCATTGTCGCCGAAACAGGGCCACGGACCATCGCCTGAAATCGACTTGTGAGTCCAAGTGGCCTAGCATGTCATTCGTAACATCATTTGACGTATTTTGCCTAGTGCCAAAACTTTGAATCTGCCTCTCGGTGAATCAGTACTTTTCTACTCCTCCGTGGAGGAACGTTCGATGAAACGTCGGGCGAGTAAATTGATTCCCCTCGTCCCGCATGGCAAAGCCAAAACACGACAGCTTGTCCTTACGACCAAACGTTTGCTTTGCCTTAAGCAACGCCAGAAGCCGCAAGGCCTATCCGTGAAGTATGAGCTAGCGCTTAAAGCTTCGGAGAAGCTCAAGGAGAAGGATAAGGAGAAAGAGTCAAAGGGGATCATCGCGACGGTACAGCGAAAGGGGGAGAGAGAATTTGTGGTCCTAACTGTGAGTGCTCTTGCTGTTCTTCTCGAAGTCTTTTCTGATGTGTATGCGACTGGGTAGACGACGAAAATGTATAATTTCGCTGCGCCAACTTCCGACCTTGCAGAACAATGGTTGAACAAGCTCGATGATGCCTTGGTGTCCCATGGACGCCAACCTTCGCGGCCACGGACCTGACACTTGACTTATATTCGTGACATACCTTAAATTCGTAAACTTGCTAATTCGTTATTCTGACGATCGGTGCAACATCCATATACTTCCACCGACATTTTACGGGACTATGCTTGCCCTCCGCCGATGGTTTCTTTTGTATTGGTGACTATCTTTATCTCACATTTTGGGCGTTATTGGTATTTTCAGGTGTTCAATCTCACTCTTTGTAGTCATAAACTGCAACATTAACATTAGTCTCCATGTTACTCGCGTTTTAGTTTTTTCTTTTTTATTTAAATTGGCAAATCGAACAGTGTTTTCCTTTCTGATAATATATATTCGTACGGAGTCTAGTAAACAAAAGCGGTATTCAAGTACTTTCACGGATCAACCGGGGGGAAGGAGACTGGCGTCAACGGGACCACCTTGGTCAGCAGGCACCTCCTCATCCTCTTCCGACCTCACAATAGGTGTTCTAGGCATTGCCATCAGACCTAGAACGGTCGTTGTCAGCTTCTCTTCCACACACATGCATGATACGATAACCAAGGCATACCAGTACGAGCGGATTCGAGAATTCCGAACGGCTTTAATAAGCTCAAGAAAGCCTCCACCCTCGGCGTTTTAGCGGTCAGCTCCACAATCACACTATTCTGAGCGATGTCCACAATCTTGGCTCCGAACTGCTTGGACAAGACCGATATCGAATGGAGATGTTGGTGTTTGAGACGAAGGGCCTCGGACGGTGTAATCGGTGGCAATTGCGGTTCAGACTGTTGCTGTTGTTGTTGCGAAGCGCTGCGTTCAAAATTTTCCGCCAGGGCAGCTTCACGTTCGAGCTTGGAGGCTTCGGCTTTGCGGGGGTCGTGAGAGGGTCCGCCCGCGAGTTGTTCGTCGAGGTATTCCGGCCCGAGGATAGACACTTTGACCAGGAGAAGTTCGCGCTGGATCATGTTTGTTTCTGTGTAATCGAGGACTGCCCATACGGGAACCTATAAATAGAAATGGGTAATGTTGGGAAAGCAGAGGAAGTGAAAAGTTAAGTTAGTTTGAAAGTGGTATTGTAGCTTTGAGATCGCAGAGACGTACGAGGTCCTCGAGTTGTCTTCTGGCCTGTTCAACGACTCCGTCTTGGCCGCTCAAGACGATACACATACGACTGAGGTCGCGAATCTCTGTTCGACAGACGACGAGCGAGTCGATGTTGAAGCCTCTGCCTGCTAGAATTCCGGATACGCGCGACAGTACGCCAGGTTCGTTTTGCACCAAGCAGTTGAGTATGTGCCTTCAAAGAAATAAATGGTGGGTAGGTGTATGTATATATGAATGAAATTATTATTTTTCCGAGAGACGGGTTTGAGCTTACTTCTTGAACGGTTGAAGACTTGGGGGAGGGGTATTGTAGAGGATATTGGTGACGGCTTCCTCAGCGGTGCGTTCCCTGGGAAGGTCCATGGCAGGTAACGGGGGTGGGCGTACCCGATGCGAACGCTTGTAGTCGAGTGCAGAAGTCGAGTCATCTATCGGTTTTGGAGGCTGAGGAAGCCTGATAGAGTCATTCTGTTGGAATGTACGGGTAGTTGTGGAAAACACACGAGCAGAAAAGTTACGCGACGCCACACGAGCGCCCCCAGCGAGTATGTTGGCCATGGTGATGCAATGGACGAACAACCAACTTGAGCTACTCAAGTTGATCTCCACCTTGCACTCTCTACAAATTTCAAAAGGAAAAAGTCTATTGCTTATGTAATAGCGTCATCACTTCTGCATCCAAAGTATTCCCGGTTCGGACCTCCTTCATGTTCCCTGTGCTTGCTGTAGTACAGCACGAGCAAGCTGTACGTATTCTGCAGCTTCGCCCGTGTCTTTTCCTTCGCTTTCCGAGACCTTTTCCCAATGCGACAGACCAGTGTCTATCAAAGCGAACGCTTCCATCTCCGAATGCTCGTCAACCCATCGGACATACTCGGCCTCCTGCCACCCGTGCAAATTATGAGGAAGCGGGATGGGCGATCGCACCAGAATGTGATGCAATACAATCAGCACGGGTAAACCCGCTGTATACTTGGATGATGTCAATTGGCTGTTCTCCAAGAACAACAGGGGCCTGAAGATGGTTCTAAATCAAATCGTGTTTGCTGGCAATCTCCAGAGCAGGGACATACCGCATTGCACGAAGGGCCTTGTATTCACTTCCAATCGTCTCCAGGCCCTCTGTGCCCTTGCTTTGCGGAGCGTCCACCATAAATGCGTTCAACGCGAATTCCACCTCCGTCATGTCACTTGTTAGCTGCAGTTTACCGCTTTCACCCAGCGGCTTAACTATTGATACGTGGAGGAGGAACGTTTTAATCACATATTTTACGATGGAAGTGACCCTCGATATCAAAGTCAGTATATGCTTAAACAAGAAAATAAGATATAATACCATAATTTGTTCACTTCCCCAACATTATATTTGCTCAATATCTCAGTTTTGAAGAAACCCAACTTCTCCGCCAACTCCTTGGTATACAGGCTCGAGCGACCCATGCCTGCCAATGGATCCATGGACTTTCCAAAATCAATCCGATGTAAACCGGCTATGATCGCTCCCAAGTCCCGGCGGATAGCAGCCAACAGCGGGGCGGTGAGCCGCTCATATGAACGATAGATGCTCTATGACGTGAGAAAGCGGCGTCAGTTCATCAGTAGTCTCTGTTCCTTGACAATTCCGACCTGAATGCTCGGTTGTAAAATGCCATAAACAGCTTCGGAATGTTCCTCCTCAAGCTTCGACAACCGGGCCCAACAGTGATACAAGAAACTCGCAAGTTGCCCATTACTAATTTGTTGTGAAGTGGCCGCCGAACCAATGAACGAAAATGCCGATCTGTCTCGAACAATCTACGGAATCAACCATCGATTAATTCAATGGCATGGGAACCGCCAAGGGAACAAACAAGTCGTAAATGCTCACCAAATTCTCAGTTCTGGATAGCATCATATCCAAGCTCGAAGAAATAATTTTAGCCACCGCCCTCACAAGCAGAGGGTCAAACCGAGCTGCATCTAACTCGTTGGCCACTGCACGCGCGACATTGACACCCTCCGTAGAACCAGGCGGTGCCCTTGCGCCTCCCGAGAAAGCTTGGCCAACCGCTTCATTCAGTTTGTTCGTTGACCTCGACAGATACAGCGATTCTAAGTTGGCAACCGATCGCAAGACTATGACAGTTTCCGGACTAAGTAGTTTCATTAGTACCGTGTTTAATTCCATTTGAGGGCATGGTTCACCTTTGATAAGTACTGACATAAATGGTATCAGTGTGCACGGCTATTTTTGCAAAGAATTCATGGAACAAGCGTAACAGCCTGGGATATCCATTACCAAGAGTATTTTGAAGGAAGGTTGAGCCTAGAGGGAACATGGGGTCAGAATAGGATAGCGAAATCGTGGTGACTAACGGTACCTTTCGTGCTATCCCGAACATGCTTCTCCAGCGATCGAGTTAGGGACGTCCAAAACGTCGCGCTTGGCTTGTTTTCAAGCAACTAGTGACCGAATGTTATCAGCAACTTTGACAAGTAACCGCTGCGGCGACTACATGAATCCGAGGACAGCGGGATCACGAGGAGATGGTAGTCAATTATCTCACCTTCATTGCCTCATCCAGGAACACCGCCTGAGTAACAGTATCCTTTTTCATCTTGAGCACCTTTTCAAGCGTGTACACCTGCAAACGTATAGTTGGTTCAGAATTCGACTGAGGAAGGACTAATGACAGGGTGTAGCTCTGGGGTCCCTCACAGACGCTCACTGAGACGCTGCCCCGCAGGTCATCGGAAATTATCACAAGTTACCTTTGTGCAGCATTCCATCATCTCGTCAAACATTGCCTCGAGGCGCGCCCAAAGGGCGGTGGTATATTGTGGGACAGTGGCACTCGTCGGTTCGGTTCTGACACGGGAGCGATATGTGGCAGGTGACTGTTGTGGGTTAGGAGATGCGTTTGGATCTGTTCAAGTTAAAGTTCTGGACTAAGGGCCAGTATCGCGATAGCAGGATGCACATACCAATAGCGAGGGCGTCTTTGGATATTTTTGACAGATCGAACGCATTTTGTATACGCTCTTCGACCGCTTGTGAAAGATCGGATAACAACCCTTGAACGAGAGTAGGCAAGACACGTAGGTTGTATGCCGTTTGGAGCGATGATGCGAGAAGGGTTTGATTCTAAAGGTTTTGAACACATGCCAGGATGAACCTGCCGAGTGGCTGACCCACCAAAGTTTTCAGACCAGTCAATACCATGTTCTCCATTTCGGCCGTGACCCTTGCGCGAGCATCCTGGATAAAAGGTTCATACGCGACGACAACCTGTATTGACCGCAACGAGATATCTGGAGTAACATCATCATCTTCTACCGCCTGCGCCGGTGAATTTTCGTCAGGCGTCCCCTCCAAAAGAGAAACTACAAGAAAATATGGTATTGTGATGCACATATGCGCGCAGTGGCATGACGTACCAAGTTCAGCAATACTCAGTGCCGCTTTTGCAATGGCCCTCTCTTTCTCATCTTCTGCATCCACACCCTGGGCAACCGTAGACGCGGCAGCATTTATACCTTCTGCGTTTTGAGTAGCCAGTCTGTCATCACCCTCCGCCTTCTCGTTCATCTCGTTCATCTGCGCTTGCAACCGTCTCGCCAGGATGACAAAACGCGAAGTACGCCGGAGGGCATCAGATGCCTGGTGAAGTTTATGCAGTCTTACAACGTGAGTCTGTAAAGACTCATAGGGTACGTGTATCTTGACTCGTAGTCTGAACATTCGTTAGGTCCACTCACAAATTCGCCCCGGAAGGGACACACTTTTCAGCAGAACCATCCAAATCTTTAAGTCCCTGCCGGATTGAGGTCAAAGAGCCATCCATTTTACTTGCATTAGCAGCTTGCTGCAATAGGTCTTCATGATGAGCAGTTACCTGTGAAGATTAGACACAGATAAATGGTACTACTGAAGAAGACGTACGAGGTTCTTTATTTGCTTAGACACGTCATCTATTCCAAAGGTGAGTTTCGAGATCGCGACCGATATATCTTCCTTTGCAATGGAGTCTTGCGCAGCAGATTTGGCGATACTCAACGCCGGCTTCAAGGCAACCTTGGTGTCAGACTGAGGAGGATACGGTTCTCCAGCAAGGATAGCATTTGCGTAATCATTAGGATCAAAGTCTGGGCTTGCAAAGACTGAGTAGTCTAGATACAGGAAGGTATGAGACGATATATATGGAGAAAACAAGAGACGGCGGACCACTCATATCAGAGTACGACTTGACTGGACTGAGGGGAGGATGAAACCAGTTAAGGCTATGATGCCGTCTGTGGACCCTGTACACTCCATAATTCTCCTCAGGGACCCCGTGCCAGTCGGTCTCCATAAGGTTCGCTAACACCACCGCGATTGACGCTCGCCTATGCTCCGCGCACAGCCATGGACAGTGGATCCCTCGTGCAATGGTTCTCTTCGTGGAGTTAACGAGTCGATGGCCAACCAGATCCCACTGGTTCAGTTGATGTCATTGGGTTAAGCCGGATATCCACGCAATCCCTCAAATACCCAAGCCTCCTCAACAGGCCAATCAGCTTCTCTACCTTCTATTTCTTGCGCTGAGCGCGCCTCGTGTAAGTCCCGAGTCGCTCTCTACCCCCAACATGGGCAGTCCACTAAATGCGAATACTCATGTCCTACCAAAGGTTCGCCTAACTCCGAACAAGTCAGTTATAATCCCTGATATCCAACCGATCTGGGGTTCTACCCATGGCTTCCTTCTACCCACAAGTGATTCCTGGGCAAGGTGTGAGCCAGGTAGGAAAGGCCCTTGAGAACCAGAACCATCGGCTAACTAGGGCTGACCGTTTTCCGTTTCCAACCGTCCCCACACAACCAAATATCCAGGCTGGATCGCACTGTAAGCCCTGCATGTCATGTCCACCATCTGATAACTTCCTCATACATTCTGGTACAAATAGGGGAAGGCCAAAATTTCTATAGGCCCCGCGCGGCGAGCTTTAATTCGTGAGCATCATGGCCCTCATTCCTCCAAAATCCATCCTGCGCAAACGAAACTCTACTCAAAGACTTCATGGCGGCAGATATCCATATGACTATACAGCAGGACGCGCCCGGGACAATCCAGATGGTCCTCCTAGCGTTGACCTAGCTGAAGCGAGATACTTGTATCAAGAAGCATATCAGTCTACTTCACTGGTCAGTATTAGTAGACGACTTCTTAGCTGAATACAGCTCATCTTCTTGAAGGGAGGGCTCCATGAACTCTCCTCTTCTGAACTTGGTCACGCAGCCGCTTACCAGGCCTATCGTCTATTGAACGAAGACCCCCCACTTCACAACAACCCCGAATACGAACGAGAAAGGTTGATTGGCCTTGCTGTCTCCGAGGGTATGTTGTGTCCCCTTTACAAAGTTGTTTATCACATTGACATACCTCAGCTTCGCGCCTCATGCAACAAAGTGGCCGAGATCGAGATGTGTATGCCTGCACCGCTGCGTCCGAAGCGGCTGCCCGGACCGCCTCTCGTATTTTTGCTCAGGTCTGAGAGCGAATGTTTCTTCAACTTATCACCAAGGACTAACCCCAGACGGACCCCAGACGCGTGGAGAGTTCTACGATGAATACCGCTCCCGCCCGCTTTACAGATCAAATATCTACGCTGACCCCATAGGTCCCCAAGATGATGACTGGAGGTACCCCCGCACCAGGGGCCGCTCTTTATCTCGCACCCGCCGTCCTGCATTTGTGGACACGCCGACCGTGATACCGGATGCGAGCCCAGGGAGCAGGCTTATTTCAGCCACTCCTTCAGCTGAGGGCTTATACGGAGGTACTTCCACGGGTCCACGATATCCCCCAACTCCTTATCCAGGTGGCGTTTCCACGGGTTTACAATATCCCCCAACTCCTTATCCAGGTGGCGTTTCCACGGGTTTACAATATCCCCCAACTCCTTATCCAGGTAGCGCTTATCCTCCCGGCTCGATCATTATCTCATATCCAGGAACAGCCGCCTCGAACACTCTAAACCCTCAAGTCTACCAATTACCACCACCAAGTAGCACGCCATACTATGGGAACACTCTTTCCGTGCCCCACACCAGAGGCCGCAGCGCTTCCTTCTCCTATCCCCAATCAACATACATGTCTCAGCCACTTCAATCTGGCTACGCCAATACGCCTTATGTTACGCAACCTGATCAAACTATTATCATCCAGCAGCCCTCAAGGAAACATCGTCATAGACGTCATCATCGCCATCGCATGAGGAGTAGATAGATTCTTTGCTTGTCCGGATCATGGCCTCGGACTCGGACCATCGTGACTCGTGACTTGTACTCTAGTTCCTCGGATGCGCCGTGAAGGGAATGAATACCTTGTAACATGTACATTTATTCATGGAAATCTAGCTTGTTCAAAAACTGAGCGCCACCTTAGATGACGTCATGGTACATAGCACAAGATCAATGACCACATGGGCTATCCTTCCACGCGTGAATCCTTCATTCCCTACTCGATGGTGCTATCCAAGTTATGGTCGCCAACGTAGACCCGCTTCATCGGTCTTTATCTCATCACGGCGGCAAGGGTACTCGTTGCTGTTACGACTGCCCATATCCGCGTAACACCCTGGATACATGCGGTGCCCAACATCATTGAAGCTTGAACCTCGTTTCATCTTCTGTATCAAAGTGCCAGCCTCGTATATATACACCTCGGAATGCTTGTAAGGTCCTCCCGATAGGCTGGTCCTCATCCCTTTACCTCTCGCAACCCTCTGTCCAACCGATCTCGTCTTCTAGAGCTGGTCTCTGGAGCACTTGTAAATTGTTCCCAAGACCTATCACGACCTCCCATCGAATCTACGCTTTCTGCATCAATCACTAGTCAACACATCCTGATATCATCATGGCTACTACCACTACAAGGCGAAGCAGGACCTTCTGCTGCTGCATCCCAGTCCGGGCTGGGGTCATCGTAAGCCGGTTTCGTTTCGAAGAACCCATGTAGCTTCTAAACGCCTATTTCGAATTAGACTCTCTCCATCATCGGAATAATTGGTGGTTCCGGTTTGACCGCGCTTGGCTGCCTCGGCCTGATGCAAGGCAGTACGTTACCATCGACGTCCCATATACCCGAAAACTCACTACAGAAACAGCCATCACAGAGGCAAACCGCATAACCAATGGCATACAAGTCGGTGTTTACACCGTCCTCGCCATAGTTTCTTTCCTTGGGTGCGCTACCAAACTCTACACATGTCATCCTCGTTACTGACCAAGGTTGACATACAGTTTGGTCGGAGCCATTATAAAGAAGAGAGGACTCATCAACCTATACTTTGCAATTCTCCTTGGCCATTTGATCTTCAGTTTCGCATTGGGCGTGTATGCGATGCACCGCACTTTCAGGGATTCGTCAGAGTACATGCGCGAGTGTCAGAGCGACTCGGAAGACGAGTCGGTTATCAAGGTTTGCCGAGAAGGGGATATGCTCATGAAGGGTCTCGTCGTCTCGGTTTCCATCATTGCCTGGTTGCTCGAAATTTGTAAGTTTACTTGTATCAGATTCCTTTATGATCTCCGATTGATGGATCCTGTTTCAAGGGGCATGTGTCATCGTGTTCAACTATTCAAGACAGCTGGTCGAGGAAGAGGAGACGAAGAATGTGGTCCAGGATAACGAGGCGTGGTAGACTATTAGAATCGCATCGGTGCATGTCATCTCAGTTGATCAATAAAAAGATAGCCGAAAAACGATTTGCATTGGGTCAATGTCATATTGTACACGAAAGCAGGATCGTCGATTATTTGTTCCTTCAAGCGTAGCACAAGATCTCGTATTCCTATCCACATTTTGAGTAACTCCGAAAAAAGGATAATACATCTCCCAGCGACATACCTTCACCTTCTTCTCCTTGCCACCGTAAGGGATGAACGCACCTGGGGACTACGATCAACATAACCTCCGGAAGGATGTAAGCTCAACTTACCATCAAGCTTTGCGCTGGCCTTTCCGGGGTGCTTCGCACCATTGTGGTAAGCCCTCGCGACATAGAGCGGGGTACCATCGTTCTCGTAACCGCCCTCTACAGGAGTGGCGCCAAGCGAAGCAACGTTCAAGGTATTGCCAGTCTGAACCCATTTCAGTCCCCTCATGTCACCAAGGAGGATCTCATATTGGCTAAGCTTCGCTTGGGGTTTAGCCTTAGGGTTACAAGGGGTTTTTAGCCGCTGCACATACATGGATTTCGTCGTTCTTGTAGCCGATGACGGCGCCCTCCTTGAAAACATCTGAAGCCTTTCCGATTTCTGGCGAATGATAGTCGCAGTTAACCCAATGCATCCATCATATTGTATCAAATTGACTTACGAACACCACCCTTTCGACGGGTAAGGTTAATGCTAGGTTGGACTAAGGACTAGGGGGAAAGACTTACATCCTGGTATGCGCGGCAGATGTACAGTGTCCAGTCGTGCTCCCTCCCAGTGGAAATGGCACCTTGGGGGATATTCTTTCCTTCGTTGAAGACCCAGGTCGCCGGCCCTTTGGGTCCATTGGCATAGAACTGTTCTCTGCGAGCCCTGGCAGCGCTTGCCCATGCCTCGAAGCTTTCTCTCTAAGAATCGAATCAGGGTGATGGTGTTCGTCCACACTAAATGATACGTACGGCTTCCTCCTTGTGCTCGTGGTGCTTGTAGGCAGCGAAGCCTGCACCCAAGAGGCCCAGACCTGCGGCCACGCCTCCGCCGATCTGTTGGGATCGATAAGATCAAATCCGGTCATCATGATGGCGAATCGGATTGCACCTTGACGGCGTCGTTATCATACCAATGCTTTTTCTCTTCTTTGCCACTGGAGCTTTCAGAGCCTATTGCAATGATGGAATGTCAGTAATAGCATAGGCAGGTCTGACCTTAAACTGCATACCTTGCTCCTGTTTCCCGTAGTCATACGAAGGTGGCTGCTGTGGCTGCTGATATTGCTGTTGTTGTTGTGGCGGCTGGTATGGTTGCTGTTGTTGCTGTTGCTGCTGGTACTGATTACCACCGTGATGGTGGCCCTCGAGCCTGCCCCACAGGGCTGGGGTAAGGTCCGGAGCCCAGTCAGACTTACGAAGGGCTCGAGTTTAGTGTATCGACTGGAGGCGAAGAATAGGATTCCCTCACCTGGGAGCGATGCGGTTGGATTATCTTGTACTCATGACCTATCGAGAGCGGGGTCAACAATCTTTTGTCGGTTTAGGAGGCAAAAACAGTGTACCCACCGCGGTATTCAACCGCATCGTTGTAGTTGTATTGAGTTCCGGGTTCCCAAGGTCTAGTCATCTTGGTCAGAAGGTTGGAAAATCGTAGTTATGGTGAAGTTATCGAACGGTCAGTTGGAACAAGCATTTATATACCGTCCACAGCACAGGATCAACCGTACGTGCCGGGCTACGTGTGATTAATTATGGAAGAAACATCAGCCAAGAATCATGTCCTAGTCGCAATCGCTGGGATTCGTTCATCCGAAGTCGATAAGTGCAATCAGGGGTGGTCTCGGTATCATTGTAAAGGTAATCGGCCTGCCTCTGAGCGCATATAAGGAACAGGTGACAAACTAACGTTGGTTATCGATTAGACCCCTCACGGCTGATTGAGCGATTCTCGCTCGATCAGGCTAGGGATGTCATACTGGCAGCAGCAGCCGAACCCTGACCAGATCCCCGGTTTCAAAGCATGCTTAGTTTCGAAGCATGAGACAGTACGAGACGCGGGACTGGGTTCCAATGAAGTCGGGCTGCATAGATTTGATACAGTCGCCGATAAACCGAGAATACGATGTATACCCCGACAGTTTTGTCCTATCTTGGCATCACTTGTGATCAAAGCGAACTAGATTCAAGTTCGCCCTAGCGCAGAGGTATTGACCAGAGTCGTCAGTCCATCCTTTGTTCGACGAGTAACCAACATTGACTAAGTCCAGTCTGTAAATGCGGGATAGAATGACCTGTGTCAAGCAGTGTTACAGCGCATGGTGGGTAAATTGTGACGTATCGTGACATCCCCTGTTACAACGAAGTAACCAACTAAGTCAGCGAATTCACCACTGAGCATTTACACCGAGTCGGCGTCCCCTCTCTATCGTTTTATCTTCGTCGTTTAATTATTCCCACAAAGCACACACAATGTCTGGAGCGGCAGCGTCTGCAGGAGCATCCAAGTTCCAAGCCTTTATGAACCACCCTGCTGGTACGGTTTCATCCACATATGCCCCGACATTTGCCTGTGATTTACTCATTCCACTTCGCAGGACCCAAAACCGTGTTCTTCTGGGCGCCGTTGATGAAATGGTGCTTGGTTGGTGCTGGACTCAAAGATTTGACACGGCCAGCTGACAAGCTCAGCGTTTCGCAAAACCTTGGTGTGTACCAAATTGATTCCCCAAGTTTTTGCCCACTGAAGGTTCGCCTGCCATAGCCCTGGCTGCGACCGGGTTTATCTGGGTACGATACTCGTTCGTGATCACACCAGTGAACTACAGTTTGGCTGCTGTGCGTTTCACTCATTTTTTCATCAAGCGCGAAACTCACGTTCTCGGTTAGGTTAACTTCTTTGTTGGATTGTCGGGCCTCAGTCAGCTAGGACGAATTGCTCAGTACGTAATGAAATTCTGGACAGCGCAACTGTTTGGGCTGAAAGTAACATAGCTATCGGCATACACATCCCGAAGCCGCCAAGTCCTCTTAAATTTTCATCTTCTATCATCCTACTACGCTCGAATATATTATGGCATGTTACCACTGGATATCAAGACACATTTGAACTTCAATACGCATCGCGAAGTTGTGCTGTGAACAAACCCACAGTTCGGATCATCTTGAGCGTGACTTGGTGCTTGTTTTACCTCTCTTCCGACTACCGCTGTCCTCGTCAACTCGACTTGCTTCATCATCTACACCACTCATCATATTTTTCATCCCTGTCCACCATGAATCTTCCCCTAATACTCGTCCGGCTGCACCAAGCAGGTTGTTGACTAAGGTTTCGAGATCGGGAGTTTCCTCCGTTTCGGCCTGATCTTCACTGTATTGCCACTGTCGATGGCGATCAAAAGACTCCCAAGGTTTGGGTCTCGAGGCATACTTGCTGCGCGAACTGCGTCTGACTCGTTCACCGCCAGCAGCATTACGGTTTCGCCCATTCATCATGTCTAGTGCAATGTTGCCGATGTATGAGACAAGACCAGTGTTCATCGATCTGCCGACTTGGGCTTGGGTTACTCCCATATACCAACTCATACCGGCAACAAGGGTACCCAGAATGATCCCCCATTTCATGAACCAAAAGCTGGTGCGGATCATCCATGTAGTCGTTCGGTAGATGCTCACAAGTGCCAGGTAGGCAGCGAGGAGAGTGATTAGGGGTGGGAGTATAGTCTGCGCATCCCATTCCAATGGATTCTTGGACAGGAGCGAGGCAAGAAGATTAGCGAGTGCAGATAGTAGGGCAAGACAATGGGACAGGAAATTGAGAGCGAAGGCGTATAAAGGGGGCGGAAGGTTGTCAGCGAGATAGATGAGTATGGGGTCGAATATGGGGGGGAGGTTAAGGTCGCCTGGGTCCATTGTGTTGGAGTCCTAGTCGACTGCCGGCATCAGCACTGTAGTGTGAGACTCGCCAACAGCATGACCTGATGTCTAGGACGTGGCACACTACCTGGGATCACGTGTTGGGAATACATATATTGGGAACATTTCATTGAATTTCGCACTTTCGCACTTTGCTGTTGTTGTGCCCCTCGGCATCGTGCGCTTCTGCCTCGGAAGAGTTTGTTTGACGGGCGTCGAAACATAGCCAAACTGACATGTATTTGGTAAGTGATCGAGTGATCGCTCTACCCTTTTCTGGTCAGTCAACTTCCTGATTAACGCTTTGTAGTTGATCATCAAATTCCAGTTTCGAGGTGACCGCATCTCAACGTCACGAGCTGGAAAATGGTAACGCTGTCACAGGTTTTGCCCGGCTGGCAGATTTCCGTTGTGTTGGCCCTATCAATGCCTAATATGGCCAGGTGAAACTGGGGTTCATTCAGCCCCATCCAATCGGATGGCCTCGGTGGTACGGCTGCAGCCGGGACTCGGTGGCAGCAATCCTCTTTTGGTGTCAGGTTCAAGATGAACCGAAGGATACCAATAAATTCGAACCCAGAGAACAAAATCAATAACCATAAACAATGTGCCTATAAGTTCCCGTCCATGAATACCTCCCATACCCCGCCCACTTTAGCCCCCTCTCTCATCTCTGCTTCTGGTCAATATCCCCTCCGTCCTCATCAACCCTCTTCACTCAGAACTATGGCCATCAAGCGTAAATATGAAGTAGAAGCTGATGATGCCTTCCCTGTACGTGTTCCCCTGATCCACATTGTGTAAACGTCTAATACTGATGCTATTTAATCCACTGTTAGTCTAAAAAGCAGCTGAAACTCGTTCCCTTCCCCAATATTGAGTCGGATAATGATGTCGCCATGTCAGAGGCCGAGCCGTTGTACCCTGACACTTTCCACATGCGACTTCCATCGAATGCGAGTTCGGCGTCATCCAACGCCTCCAGCTCACCTGTATCCGAGTTGCGTGCGTAGTTATATCCTCTCTTGTTCAACCAAATGTTGAACCTCATCTACAGCATCCTATCCCACCTTCGACGTTTATCCTTTGCCGTTCTTCAACAATGATGGCAGCATAGAACCTAATTCTCATAGTTACTCACATTATGCGACTCAGTCACTTGACCGCCATCCTGGCCTGCTCCAACCGTCTAGTGGTTTCCGTCACCATGGGTAGGTTTCCTTTTCCAGCGGAACATCATCTAGCTGTATGCTTACTATGACGTTTCCCCTCTGTGGCCATCTCCAGAACTGGTTGCTCACAAATTCCCAAACTTCGCGTTGCTTGCGCTTCGGGACCCAATGGCCAACGATCCATGTGGAGCTTTTGCGAACAATGCGGTGCCATTTCGATGGTTGAGACCGACTAGAACGAACACAAGAAAAATACTGATTGCTCCAGAATCAAATCCGTTGCTCGGCATTCCTATCGCTCTGACCCAGTCTGTTTTTTGATCCATTCATATCATTATTCCCATCCCGCCTTTGTCCCACCCTACCACGTCCTTTTTTCTGCTTTTTCTTTTGAATTTACAGGGATCGCGCCGACTCACAAAACACACCAATTAACACCCCGTACTCTGCTTTAACCAAGGACATTCTTCATCGCTTTCGACCGACATCACTATTGACACCTCTTACTCTACTTTTGGCGACACCCCTCCGACTTCATTCTGGACACCCTAACAATTTCGACTCTCCATTACATCTAGCCGACTCAAACTGCCACCGAATGCTCGCCAAAATCTGTTTGCTCTCGTCCTGGTCATCTGTACCTAGTTTCGTTCATGTGCATGTAAAATATTATGTTTATCAACTGAACTCTTGCTCAATGGGCCGCCATTGTACTTGAGACATGAGTGAACTGTTGAATCAAAACCGAATCTCAAATTGAGACAACGTCGGCTAGATTTCCAATATACATTTAGTAATTGGCACAAATTGCTATGCATCTCAATTCCTCCGTCGACTTTTGACACCGCGTGACGCCGCCCCATTTCCAATTCCGTTCACAACGACTGTCCATATATATATGCCAGACTCACGACTTCCTGGAATACCTCAAAAAACTTGTCGGGCTATACTACGCGCAGCGATCTCCCCGGACTGAATCAATTGGTTTTCATACCAAAAGGCACAAGGGATAGCTTACCTACGGGGCTAGATCCCCCGGACGGTGATTTCTGAGCTCAACAATGTAGTCACTTTTAGTCCTTCTCACGACGATACCTCACTGGTGGGAAGCTGTATGAACTTAGCTCCACACAGGACTGACGGCTTGACCAACATCAACTTCTTAGTCCCCGTGAAAGGCGCGCTATTTTTGTGCCCGCCTCGTGCTCGCTGATGTAGTCCCCGGGCAACGGTTTAAAAAGAGGGGCTACCACAGGCATTTTGCCACCACCTGGCACTTGCCTATCTCGGCTCCTCCTGTAATATGTCTTCAGACGACATTCGCAAGGACTCGGATTCCGTTGAGCAACAGGATGAAAATTTAAACAGGATCGTCAATAACGTTAACGCCAGGCAAGTGAATGCTTAATATCAGCCGTCATTGTGCATGACCTGGCTTGTGTGGGTGACACTACAGAATTCAAAATCCCCTTCATGGGATACCAAAAGAAAAGTTGTTGTCCCAAGTCGAGGATTTCGCCAATGAAACAGGAATGGAAGACATCACATCTCTGTTGCAGAAGGGCGCTTTGATCGCGCAGAATCCTTCACAATTCGAATCAATCCCGGAACTTAACGAAGAAGATAAAGAGATCATTCGTCGGGAAACTACTCGTGCGTTATGGAGACTGTTCTCGAGCTTGGATCTCATCTTGTGCCAGATAAATGGACTCAGCCACGCGATCTTTATTTCACAGTAGTGCTGTGTTCCATCGCAGCAGCTGTGCAGTAAGCTTCCCATGTTAAATAGTTAGCGCTTCACTCATTGAACCTCCAGGGGTTGGGATCAGACTGGATCCAATGGTGCCAATCTATCTTTTCCTGTTGAGTTCGGCATCAATCCTGATGGCAATGGTCCGGATGCAAGCAAAAACCAGTGGATAGTTGGTGTGATCAATGCTGGGTGAGTGTCTTGTTCTCAAACAGGTTTTGTGGAGCACATTGCCGATGTCCCTAGGCCTTACATCGCCTCTTGCTTGATTGGTTGTTGGTTGACTGATCCTTTAAATAACTGGTTCGGGCGTCGCGGGACTATTTTCTTCTCTGGTATTTTCTGTACCCTGTCGGTAATCGGCGCTGGATGCTCCCAGACGTGGCCCCAGCTTCTCGTAAGTGCGCCGGCGGCTCTATGGGAATCGCGATCCTTAATATTTCCCCAGGTCTGCCGCCTGCTCCTTGGCCTTGGAATGGGCCCAAAGGCATCTACAGTCCCTGTCTACGCGGCTGAGAATACACCAGCCAATATACGAGGCGGTCTCGTGATGTCCTGGCAAATGTGGGTGAGTGTTTAATGCATTCCCACTGGCCCTTGCGAAGCGACACCGAATACATCGCTCACATGCGCCAAGACGGCATTTGGTATATTTTTAGGATTCTGCGCTAATCTGGCGTTGTATCGGGTCGGCGATATTGCCTGGCGCTTGCAACTCGGCTCTGCTTTCATCCCGGCCATCCCTCTTGTTGTCTGCATCTATATGTGTCCTGGTGCGTTGAATGCACTAATTCAGAGGCGTCAAGATCTCACCTATAACAGAGTCCCCTCGATGGCTCATGAAAAAGGGCCGATACCATGAGGCTTACAGATCCTTCAAACGGCTTAGGAACACAGAGTTGCAGGCCGCTAGGGATCTGTATTATGTCCACAGGCAGCTCCAGGAAGAGTTTGCGGTCATTAGTGGTTCTACCTACATCTCAAGATTCACGGAGCTGTTTACGATCCCTCGTGTTCGTCGGGCAACCCTGGCCAGTTTTGTCGTGATGATCGCTCAGCAAATGTGTGGTATCAACATTATTGCCTTCTACTCATCAAGTATCTTTGTTGAAGCCAATTTCTCGACGAGGTCTGCGCTTCTGGCATCCTTTGGATTCGGTCTCGTCAATTGGATTTTCGCCTTCCCTGCTGTTTGGGTGGGTGCCTAGGGTCTTCGTTCGTGAGGGGCTCCTCAGTATTGACTTTTCACAGACTATCGACACGTTTGGAAGGCGGAACCTCCTGTTATTCACTTTCCCGAACATGGCCTGGACTTTGCTGGCGGCAGGCTTCTGCTTCTTGATACCGGATGGAAGTCCAGCAAAGGTGCCTTTGATTGCCCTGTTTGTCTTTATTTTTGCTGGTAAGTGGAGATCCCTCGTGCTTGTGGCTGTAGCATCTGACTTCGATTTCCCAGCCTTCTATTCCCCTGGAGAAGGACCTGTTCCGTACACGTATTCTGCTGAGGTATTTCCGCTGACACATCGAGAAATGGGCATGTAAGGCGATCTATCCTTCCTTGTACTGGCTCTAGACTCACATTGATGAAGGTCATGGGCTGTGGCAACATGTTTATTCTGGGCCTCCGTGCTATCCATTACTTTCCCCCGCCTGATCGCTGCGCTTACCCCGACGGGAGGTAAGTAGCCTATATTATGCCTTTGGAGCATCAACCAACGCTGTACTGGCGCAGCATTCGGGTTTTATGCCGGTTTGAATATGGTGGCATTCGTGATGATATTCTTCCTCATGCCGGAAACCAAACAACGTACCCTGGAGGTAAAGTGCTCGGCTTCTTTTCTCGCTTATTCGTTAAATTTTACATATACCATAGGAACTTGATTATGTATTTGCCGTTCCGACGAGCAAGCACATGGGTTATCAACTCAAGAAGTTCTTACCGTACTTCCTCAGGAAGTGGATCTTGTTCAAGAGCGATGCCAAGCTGGAACCTTTGTACGACTTTTCGCAGGTTGAATCGATAACGGTTTTTGAGAAGGGCGTCGGCCATTAATTAGCGCTCTTGATAATGATTTTGATGTTTTTTGTACCCAATATAAATCGGTGTGCAGTTTGTACGAGTTGGGAAGGCGAGTGATGGATGACGTTATAGACGGCGCAACAGCAGAATGTTTTGAGTGTTCCTAAAATAAGCGCAGCTCCTTGTGCCGAAGCCACATGCATTGTTCCACAGTCGGTTTGCGCCACTTCCATCCCGTTCAGCAAGGAATTGGGCCGGTGGTCTCCCCTATAAATGAAGAAGAAAATTTGGTCGACCGATCTTCAGTCTCCTCATGACATTTACCCCTTCCGACTCTACTCGTCCATCCGTTAACGATCCTGCCACAGAAAAACCAGGCGGTTTTGTGACCAAACGCGGATCTACTGTCTCCCTTGACGAAAACGCTAGTGTTGGTCATGGAAATGACATACGGGCAATCAACGCCAAGTTGGCTAACCCGCTAGCTGGTATCTCGCGTGAGCAGCTCATCGCAGACGGCGAAGATTTCGCTCGAAAGAACGGCCTCGAGGACCTCTCCGAGCTCTTCAAGAAAGGCGCCCTTATAGCACAGGATCCGCTAGGTTTTGAGGATCTTCCACTACTCACAGACGAGGAAAAACGAGTGTTGCGCGAAGAAGTTACACATAAATGGAAGCAGCCCAAGATGCTTTATTACCTCGTCATTCTATGCTCAAGTGAGTACGCCACTTTGATGTCCAAGCTATGATTGACCTTTACTGACGACCATCACAGTGGCTGCTGCGGTCCAAGGCGTTCGTACCTGCGATACACCACCTCGAAAATCCCTAATCGTAATCTCATACAGATGGACGAATCAGTCATCAACGGAGCCAATCTCTTCTTCGCGCCGCAATTCGGCATCGCCCCCAACGCGGGGACTCCACAAGATTCCAGGAACCAATGGTTGTTTGGGATCGTGAATTCTGCACCATATGTGAGTCTCACTCGTTACTCCCGCCATTTGTTTGTTCTCACGTCGCATGCCCAGCTATGTTGTGCAGTGCTCGGCTGCTGGCTGACCGAACCGGTATATCATTCATTTTTCTGAGTCTAGACGAGATCTCTTATTTATATTCTCAGCTCAACCGGCTGTTCGGTAGAAGAGGAACTATTTTTATTACTGCCCTTTTTTCTTTCCTTACGTGCATCTGGCAAGGTGTTACGAATTCATGGCCCCACCTTTTCATTGCCCGCTTTGTTCTCGGTATAGGCATTGGCCCGAAGAGCTCCACCGTTCCAGTGTACGCCGCCGAATGTAAGTATAGCCAACCTCCATCCAAGCTGCTCGCGCTCACGGTTCATCCCCACACTAGGCGCTCCTCCAGCCATCCGGGGTGCATTGGTAATGATGTGGTAGGTGTCGTGTACGTTTTCGCCCTTTACCAGTCGATCTCACAGTCCGTTCTCAGGCAAACATGGACGGCTTTCGGTATAATGCTTGGCTTCGTTGCAGATCTTGCATTCTTCAAAGTGCCAGACCCACCTCATATCCGTGGACTGAACTGGCGTTTAATGCTTGCAAGTGTGAGTTTTTACCAAGTTGGCATATGTTTTCGATCCCGACTTAAGCTCTACATAGGCTGGTGTGCCAGCTTTATTCATTGTTGCTCAGGTGTTCTTCTGTCCTGAATCTCCTCGCTGGTACATCTCCAAAGGCCGCTATCGCAAGGCCTTCGAATCACTGTCCAGACTGCGTATGCACCCAATCCAAGCTGCCAGGGACTTGTACTGTAGGCACCACTTAACTATGGAACCTGAGTCTGGACTCACAATTACATAGATATGCACGTTCTCCTGGAGGCAGAAAAGGAGTTAAAGAGAGGGGGTAACAGGTTCTTGGAGTTGTTTACCGTTCCCCGAAATCGAAGGGCGACACTGGCTTCCCTCATTGTCATGTTTATGTGCGCCTGATTTCCTTTGTACAAGTATGACGCTAATTTTAGTACAGGCAGCAATTGTAAGATCCTAGACTCCCTAAAGAGTTATCAATGACTGACCGATTTCTCAAGCTGTGGTGTCAATGTCATCGCGTACTATTCTGTACGTCCTGCCATCTCCTTCCTTGCCCTCATTTTGATGTTCTTTGATCATCTAGTCAAACATCTTTGCAGAAGCGAATTTCTCGCAGATCCAGGCATTATTAGCATCATTTGGTTTTGGGGCCGTTAACTTCGTATTTGCATTCCCGGCTATTTATACTATCGACACCTTCGGACGGCGGAACCTCCTCCTCACGACGTTTCCCCTTATGGCAGTGTTTCTTCTGCTGACTGGGCTTGCCTTGTACGTTCTACCAAGCCGTGATTCACTATACCAATATTGATAAATGATTTAGCTTGATACCACAATCATCCACAGCCCATCTCGCGCTCGTTGCGATTGGGATATATCTCTTTGGAATGGCCTACTCTCCGGGGGAAGGCCCTGTCCCGTTCACGGTCGGTTCGCCAACCACTGATGCTCCACAAGTACTTATCGTGTTCCCAGTACTCCGCCGAAGCATTCCCCCTTTATGTCAGAGATATCGGAATGAGTCTCGCGACCGCAGTCCTGTGGTTCTTGTAAGTCGGATTTCAATCTTTGACACAGCGTTGATCATTACCCTAACACGTCCAAGTAACTTCGTTATCTCAATAACATTCCCTCCACTTCTGGGTGCCTTCCGACCTGAAGGTGAGGCTGTGGCAAATTGAGAGTTATTGACGGCAAGCTAAACAATCACGTTAGGTGCCTTTGGATGGTATGCCGCCTGGAAGTAAGTGTAGAGATATGCGCGTGTCCTGTGGATTCATCTGACCTTGTCACCCTTAGCGTCGTGGGTTTTATTGCAGTGCTCTTGTTTGTCCCTGAAACGAAAGCTCTGTCCCTTGAAGA
This sequence comes from Podaxis mareebaensis, assembly GCA_018524725.1. Classification (NCBI taxonomy): domain Eukaryota; kingdom Fungi; phylum Basidiomycota; class Agaricomycetes; order Agaricales; family Agaricaceae; genus Podaxis; species Podaxis mareebaensis. Next base: position 23,597 of record JAEUWP010000459.1, on the reverse strand, counting down.
GCTTGATCAAGGTTCGCTTTTGGCCATGCCCTTTAGGATGTCGGCGCTGACAGTTCCTTCCAGTCTTCAGCGTTCCAACGCGGGTGCACGCCGCGTACCAGATCAAGGCATTGCCCCACAACATCAAGAAATATATTTTCCGCATGAAGGTGCCGGATCTACCTCCGCTTTATGAACATGAGGGAACAACGACCGACATGAAGACTATGGCGCCAGTGGTATAGGTTGTGGCCAGCGCCTCGTGCCAATTCAGCGTCCTTTCTAATATCTCCTCAACGCCGGCCCCATCCTTTATATATGTAACATCTAATATGTTCGATACATCTCGTGCCCTAGAGTATCTTGTAACTATAATCAGTCTTCAAGGATGTGTGGTTGGCTTGAAGTCGCAGGCGTGTGATTGGCCGAACTTAGTTGTAAGCCCCTGATGTCCTTTCGGCAATTAGAGTCGAAGCCCCCGTTCCAAGAATGTTTGTCGATGAGCAGGTCATGTTGGATATGAGACTACTCAGAGGAATAACAGGCGAGTACCCTGACAGAGAGTCAGGAGTCATTGATATTGATCATTATGGACACGCGAAGCCTGTGAGAATGACTTGCCTTTTCAAATAATGCTAGTGCACCAGGCATTCGTGGGCAGTACGCAGCGAGAAGTCGTTGCCCAGTACATCTCTCCCATTCCTTAGGCTTGCCAGGTTTGCTTGAATGAGTCAGACGACTACTCTCCAGTATGAGGCACCATGTAGGCCGTCCATTCAGCTCACAGATCTTCTATGCTCCCATTATTTACTGAATCGCAGGGCCCGTACATAGCCTGGATTGGTGCAAAACGCCAACTCCCAACCAACAAGCACGCCATAGGTCGGCTTTTCGTCTAGGGGTTGCGTCATTTATAGACAACTACCAGAACTACATCGCCGTCCTTGGGTTGCAAGATGAGCATGTGCTTGTTGAGGATGATTTCACAGATTATCCAGATTTTGTCAGTTTTGTCGAGGCATACCACGGATATCCAGCTACAAGTCTGCAATGGCAGCCCGTCTCTGCAGTCAATCACGCTTGGTCGCAGAAATCAGGGAATACCGAGCTCCTCGCAACAACGGCTGATGCCCTACGCGTATGGGAGTATAGTAGTGATGGACCCGCGAATGTGTCAGGTTATGTAGGCCGCCCGCCCAGCAATCCCGGTGGCCACAGATTGACGATGAAGACTGCCCTCTCTGGTGTAAGTTAATCCTTTTTAATCGGTTGATATTCCCCTCATATTCGTCACGTCTTCAGCAATCCAAAGTCCAAAGTCAGTCTACGGGAGCACCCTTGACCAACTTTTCTTGGAACGAAAAGTCACCCAGCCTCATCGTCACATCATCAATCGATACTACGTGTACTGTTTGGAATATTGACACGTCCACGGCCATCACCCAACTTATTGCACATGATCGAGAAGTGTATGATGTTGCATGGCTTCCAGGTTCCACCGACATCTTCGTTTCTGTCGGTGCAGACGGCAGCCTTCGCGCATTCGATCTTCGCGCCCTTGACCATTCAACTATTCTTTACGAAACACCTGCACCCAAGAATCCACCACCACCTTCAGCTTCTCCGTCCACTTCGGCGCGACCCCCTACTTCACCCCTCCTAAGGATTGCTTTCAATCCCCTGGACTCCAACTACATGTCGACCTTCCACATGGACGGCTGCGATGTGCAGATTCTTGACATGAGAAGTCCAGGTCAGCCTGTCATGGAGTTGAGGGGACATATTGCTCCGATCAACGCACTCGGCTGGGGTTCAGCAGAACAGCCCTTACTCGCGACGGCGGGTACGTTCCTTGTCCTAATGTGTCGTTACTAGACTAAGGAGTGTCGTAGCCGATGATTGTCAAGTGTTGTTGTGGGATATCATGGACCATGCACAACCCGGCGCGGTCTCACCACGGGCGACAAGTTCACGCCTCAATTCCCCTCGCCCGGACGCCAAAAAGAAGATTATCACGGATCCTGTGATGTGTTATACTGCTCCAGGTCAAATCACTAATCTTGCCTGGTCACCATCGATCCAAGGAATGACACTCCCCAGTGGCCTCACCACCAGTACGGGGGAGTGGGTCGCGATCTGTTCCGGCAAAAATATCAAAGCTCTCAAAGTGTAGTTTTGGGTGGCGGTATATGACTGAGGTTTCTATGATGGCCGTCAACTTTCAGTTGGAGCTCTTTCTCCCGATGACTTGCTTGTATATCAAGAATTGTGATACCCGTGTACAAAGGTTAGGTCCGACTCGTTATGTCGTATATCTTTCTGCACATATAGATCCATGGAGAGCTACGAGTCTTTCTTCTTGATATCGCTATGGTCTAGACATTGAATTGCCATATTGATCTTGCGAATTGACTTGACCAAAAGTGCTGAACGCGTATTCAAGTCAGTTCTGCACTGATTGAATGGCATGCGACTCACTGATTGGTGTGATCAACCATAGTCCATTCAGGCCGATGAAGTACACCCAGAAGTACAAGAACTCGGGTCGGCTATCCGGACAACCTTGAATGAGGGTCGTACCATAGTACAACGCGTTCCCATATATGTGTCCAAAGCACATCAGCGCCGTCCAGACATGACGCGAGGGGAATCGGTAAGCAGTCGCGACAGCGATGTAAAGACACAAAGGACCCCATACGGACTAACATAGTCCGGCTCCTGTCGGTCAAGCGGGTCAAGTTCTGAAAAGGCATGTATAGCTTACGGCTGTGAGGGTCTCTACAGTCAAGACGAAGGGATCAGAGTGGAGGTATCTGGAGTCCGATTTCGCGTATTCCTTCCACTCTTGAGAGATGAAATCCGTCAACGACGCGAGTGTACGATGGTTCAGTACAAAGTGGCCTGGAAACGACGCGTTGCTCAATCAACTGGTGAACGCGTCGGGAAGTGCAGGTGATGCGGTGTGCACCTTCAAAGAGGATATGAATGCAACCACCTATCATAGCGTCAGCACAAGATTGGCTGGGCCGGGAAGTGGGGCTTACAGGTAACAAACCAGAGTGTTGTCAAGCGTTCTCCCAGTGTAAGCTTCTTGGGACCTAACCAAGCGAGAGTAGCGGCGGTCAAGATGAACAGAAAAACCAGCCAAGCTCCAATTAGTTCTGCGGCTGAACGCGTATTTGGGGTGTAACCCTCTAACGCCAGGTCCTGAGGATAATATGGGTGTGAAGAGGTCATCATGGGTTACAAACAAGACCGTTAAGCGCCTCAAGCATGACATTGTGAATGTTATTATCAGGGGATTCACTTTATCTTTACCTTCGCTCAGGATCACTCCATTTAAATGTATCAAATGAGCTGCGCTTTTTGACCCCGCATTCCTTGCGTGCGTAGCCCGGAGGTGGAATCCCGTTCGTTACATATGTAGTGAGCGTTGTGTATGTGAAGTGATCGCATCAAAATGTTGCTCTGGTTCCTCCTTCATAGCTGCGCAACGTCCTTGCTCGTGGCAGCGTCGGCAATTCCATCCCCTCGGCCTCTTGTGCTCTGGCATGGGCTAGGTTGGAACCCTCTACACGTCGTCTCTTCGTGTGGGCTGACACTAGTTCAGGCGACTCTCATTCCTCACCAGGAATGCTTGAATTCATGGGGCTTATCAAGGAGATTCATCCTGGCATGTTTATTCATTCAATTTATATCGACCAGGACCTGGGCGAAGACAGGAAAGCTGGTTTTGTACGGCATCATCACATCTAATATCCAGGAAGTTCGAGCTAATTCTTGGGCAACTGCCAGTATGGGAATGTCAATGACCAGCTGGAAATTGTTGCAGAACAACTAGCTTCTATCCCTGAGCTGGAACACGGGTTCGACGCGGCTGGCCTCTCACAGGGTTTGTCTTGGTTCTTGCTTGTTTGACATTGTTCTCTCTGAAATGACCAAGGTGGACAGTTTTTGCGGGCTTATGTGGAACGTTATAACCATCCACCTATTAACAACCTCATCACGTTTGGTTCGCAGCATATGGGTATATCGGATATACCGTTATGTCGACCGTATGACTTCCTTTGTCAAGTTGCTCGGAGGGCAGCCCGAGGTGCAGTCTATAGCTCGTGGGCTCAGAATAACTTGATCCAGGTAGGTGGACTCGCCTGCTTGGGAACAGTCGTACTTTACATACGGCTCCAACAGGCCCAGTACTTCCGCGACCCAAGCAATTATGATACTTATCTCAAAGCCAACCACTTCCTATCCTCGATTAACAACGAAGTTGAAGAGTCGCGTAACCAGACGTACGCGAGGAACTTGGCCTCACTCCGCAACCTTGTCTTGGTAATATTCACGAAAGACAAGACAGTAGTGCCCAAGGAGAGCGCTTGGTTTGGGTCAGAGAGTATTCCAGGTGGCAACAGCATCATCCGTGTTCATTCCGATCAGCGGGTGTTGACAGCTCCGGAAAAAACAATCATTCCGATGAGAGAACAGCCGTTATACCTTGAAGATTGGATAGGATTGCGAGAGTTGGATGAGCGTGGAGGAGTTACTTTTGCCAGTTGTGCTGGGGAGCATATGCAGATGTCAGATTGCTGGAGAGACCTAATTATCCAGTACACTGGAGGGCCTTTATAGTTAGATTTGTGCAGGATTTATGGTGTTGAGACAATGGGATGAGTTCACGTGACTTAGAGGGATTGGCTCGGGAGGTCCAACCAACACGTTTGCTCGCCGTCAAGCTCAGTCTGCGCGGTCTCCTCCCCGGCCAGAATCATGGATACCTCCTCCGCCACTCCGCAGCCCCTCCCCAGACTGAGAGTCTCGCGGGCATCTCCATCCGGACGGTTAGATAACAACAACACATCTGTCTCCTCTTCTCAAGCCGGCCCCTCGCGTCTCACCGACTTCACTCAGTTGGTTGATCTCAATCTGAGCGACATACGCGCATCTCACAACTATACTGATGAAGATGAAGCTGAAGATCAACATCCAACCCCCAGAATGAACTCCGCTACTCCTCTTGCTGCCTCTTCCACGACATCCGGCGCGAGCCTCGCAGGACGTCTTCGCGAACTCATCCATCTTGTTCCCAACGGGTCTGGCTCGCAGGGTACACCTACACCACGACGTCCACCCTCACCTACTTTTCACGAGTCGGATTTTGAAGGGGAGTCGACGGCTGGACACAGTCGCGCTCGCGAGTCGTTGCGTGACATCTTTTCCAAGGCTCTCAGAGAGCCTGGAGACACTCCCCGGAAGGGCGTGCAGAGAAGGAATTCCGATAGCAGTATCGGCGAGATTGAACCAAACCCTGCAAGCTCGACTAAATGGTCTGACATCAAGGGAAAGCAGAAAAGTCTCAGTGATGAAGAGTCGGATAACCCAGCAAGTGCGTCGCCAGTTTGTCCGTTTTTTTGTGCCTTTATGAAATCAAAACTACAGGGACACACATTAATGGTTCTTCCCAACATACAATCCTTCGATCCTCCCGCGACACCAACGCCATAGAGTTTCCTCTCAAATCTATTTCAGGTACGCGATTTGATTTTTGACATCATGTACCATTCGTGATATTCTTTGTAGCCGACGACAGTGACGACGCTGAGGATTCTCCAAAACCTCGACGAATTAATCCAGCCAATGCAACTAGCACACCCTTGCAATCTCTGCGTATTTCCCAGAATTCAAGTTTCCCTCAGCATTCCAGTTCGTGGTGCTAGCCCATCCTGTCGCTTGATTTGTCTTCTGACATTGGCTTTGGCACCAGACCTCTTGGATCAGGACTCGGAGATGCAACGAGCATTTGGGGAGCTCGACAGCTTTAATGAACCCGCGACACATCTGCAGCAACATCGTGCGTATGCTTTATTCTGAGTGTTTTCAGCATATCGATGAATGCTTGGGTATCAGGTGAACCTAACGTACGGCAGATCACTGAAGCCAACACTTCCGCTGTTACACCGGATGCACTGGGAAAGCCAGCAGCTACCCATACCCCAAGACTTACAAAGAAGAACCTCGATTCTCATACCTCCTGTGAGTTGTTTCTACAAGCATCATAAGGCTCCCTATAACGTCGCTGTTAGCATCTCGCTTGGGTTACCCTTCATCAGCATCAAAACCTACTCGTACGTCCTCCAGTTCTTGTGCATTTGCTTCGTGTGTTTCCTGTACTTATTCATTTACTCGTTCATTCAATGTTAAAAGAAGCTCGTAATAGCATCCGAGAAGAACGCAATGTGAACGTCAATGGGAGGGAACGTGGCGAACGAAGGACATCATTACAAGGTCCTCCGACGCCTTCACTGAAACACAAAAGCTCCTCGTCCTTGCAGTTCTCGGATCACTCAAGCACCATGTCTGTTTCTGATCGTGAGTCCATGTAGTTATAGGCATTCCTCAGTACTTACGACGCGATAGATGGCGAAAGGATAAGAGAGGTGGAACGTGAACGAAATCGCGAGAGAGAGCGAGAATGGAACAGACCCCATCCCAAAAACATTCGTCCCGGCAGTAGCCTTTCCTTTCATTCTCCTCGACCTGACCCCCGTTCACGGACGTCGAGTATCTCAAGTTTAGAATCTGCTCGGCCCGGTTCTGCTTTCTCAAACATTTCAATGGACTCGGCAGACTCTCCTCGGGCAAGGATGAGGACCACGTCCGAATCGAGTGAGCGGCCGCGAAAGCAAAGCCTTTCGGGAAGTGACCGCCCAGGTTCAGCGCTGTCGAACCACTCCGCATCAGTCCCAGATTTCCCACAGGGCCTCCGGAGGCGCCCTTCACTGACCTCCAGGGCAGACTCTCCCGCTTCTTCCAAGAGTACCAGCAGTCAGGATAGAGGGTCGCGTGCTTTGGTTGAGCTCGAGCGAGAAAGGAATTGGAATGCTCCCCGCCCAAAGTGGCACCGGCGTTCCTTGCCGAACACGCCCAATCGTCCAGCGTCGCCCGGTCCGTCCAAATTATCGTCCCCCCGTTCTCCACCCGATCACCGTCGTGAGCCTGCAGTGTCACTCACTGCTCTCAAAGACACGTCCAACACTTCTCGCTCTGAGGTCGGGTCATCCTTAAATCGGCGTCATTCTCTTCAGTCAAAAGCAGCACCGTCTTCTCCATCCCCGACAGAACGACGAAACGGCAGCTCGGTGTCAAGTACGAAGTCTCCACATTCCTCGCGGCTATCCACGGTCGTCACAAGTACACCCGCGCGTCCTAGGTCGCCTCTGCCTAGACCAGGCTCCCAAAAGGAATCGCGTCTCCCGTTATCTTCGAATCGTAGTCATGATTCACGATTTGAAACACCGAAGGCCATCCCAGATATACAAATTCAGAATGAAGCCGGAAAGACGCAGTCTACGGTCTCTTTCCCTCAGGCCGCAAACGGGGGATCTCTGTCTCAAGAATCGATGGAACTGACGGAGGCTTACAACGCTCAGGAAGCGACTTCGGTTCTGCCCCCGTTCTCTGATTCCGACTTCCATATCTCGACACCAAACAATAATACAATGCACACTGCTTCATTGCTTGGACCTGATGGTTCCCGGGCTAGTATGAACGGAACTTACGACGACGGTGCAGGTATGCTTCCCATTAATCATTCCTAGTAAAACCTAATACTTAGCCATTTTCTTTAGATGATGATTTGGCGCAAGAACGAACGCCAACCCTCCAAACTATCAGTCCACCACTAGAAGAAACCCAGGCGCAGGAAGTGTGGGAGCCTTCGTCAACAATGGACCAAACCCATGAAAATTTCATGTCCACCAGTGAAGAGCTTGCGCCTTCATCTCCTGGTTTTCAACCTATGGATGCAGATCCATCCTCGATTCCCTCCTTTTTGTCGACGCCTCCCCGACCACGTCAGTTGTCCTTCAGTAGCTCGAAACTTGAATTTCAAACTCCTTCGCCCCCAAAGACTCTCCCTGAATTGCCTGGGCCACCATCATCGGAATCGGGTGATGAAACAGACTATGATTCTGTTCCGCAGTTCAACATCACTCCCGCCCCGATAGAAAGTACTCCAGCTGATAGAATAAAGAGTGGGAATAGGAACGGTGATCTCACTACTTTCAAGACACCAAAACCTCCTGGAGCGTGGTTTGCTACACCTGGACCTCCTCTAGAGCCAGTAACGCAGGAGAACTCTACAAATGGTTTTATGGATTCATCAGATGATGGATTGCTCAAGGCGAGGCCTTCTCACTCGAAGTCGATTTTCCCTCAGACCCCCGCGCCACCGGGAGGATGGATGAAAACTCCCGCAGGCCGTCAAAGAGCCCAGTCGGACCCGCAATCGATTCTGAACGAGGGTGGGCTTACTACGCCGGTGCCATCCCTTGGGCGGGCCAGTACGATGCCTCTGAAGACTCCAGCTCCACCTGGTGCATGGGCAAATACGCCTGCTACTGGTGCTGCGAGGAAGAGCGTCTTAAAAGTTCGGTTCGACTCCGACGTAGCTAACGAGTTGTCCGATGTACTACCGGACAGTATTGTCGGTCATACAAATGGATCTTCGACAGTGTCTGAACCCGTCCATGGAGCAGTACGTTCTACCACCCCTGAACCCGTCACACCCACTACACCGCCTTCACGAAGCCCTCGAAAGCATAAGAGGTCGCCTAGTGTGAGGATGGTCGACGCATATGGCAATGAGCAGAGGGAAGATCGGGTTCGTAAACGGGACGCGCCTAGTCCGACACCCACCACACCTCGCAATAAGAGTGGGATCCGTATCGTGGATGCCCTAGGTCAGGAAGTGAAGGAGGAACCGGAACCACCGATTGAAGTTGTTGAAGAAGATACTGTGGGTCCGAGTCAGGTTACGCCGATGAGCCGTGTGGAGGCTTTACAGCGCGTGCGACAAGGTATATTGGAGTTGGCAGAAGGAATTGAGTCTCTGGATTTGTGCGTATTTTTTGTCAGTCATGTGCATCCATTGGGCGATTAATTGAACTTCCTAGGATGAGCTCATCACCTCAAGAGAATGACAATGCTCGGATCAAAGCATTGGATGAGACTTCTCGAGCGTTAAAGCAGTCGAGAGAGCAGTTGGCGCAGGATATGCACAGGGCAGAAAAGGAATTGAGACGTCAAGTTCGGCAGAAGGTATGTACATTTGTGGAGTATGCATGAGCAGATTTGACCTACTATGATTTCATAGGTTCTTGCCAATATCTGGCTAGGCGGAAATGTCTGGTTCCTGTTTTTTATTGGCATTCTCCAAGTCGTCTTGATCTTCATCATGTATCGGTACGTTCATCTTGATTAGGACCTCGACCTGTTTTGATTTCGGTTGATAGTGCTTCGGTCTTGCGAGCAAGGAAAATGTTCTTGACAAATTACTACGACCCATTTAACCCGGACCTATTCTTATATACCACCAACCCGGATACCCAATATGCTACAGCAACCACATCATGGAATCTGATCACACAGGCCGTTCGCAGTGGAGATTTGACGGCATTTACAGGGGCATTTCGTGATAACCTATCGCTTCTTATTAAGAGATGGCATCAGCAAATATGGGATGTATGGGGCGACGATCCCAATCGACCTGTTGGAGCTTGGCCACCCACATGATTATCCGCAGTATCCTACCTCCTTTCCCTTCTTTTCTAATTTATTGGGTTTACATACAAAGTCATTTTTGATTACTTTCATCCCTCAATGTCTTTATGTCCTCTTATGTTGTATTGCATACAACTAGGCAAATACCACCCTCTAAGTTTATGGTTTGTTGAATCCCTACCCTGTTAAATGAAATTCGCACGTCAATTACGTTGTCAGGTTATGCTTCTTTTGGCCTTCTTGGTGTCGACAACAGGCGACAACCATCGCAACCCTTAAACAGTGGCTCCCGGCTTAAGTCGATTCTGGCAGGCAGCATAGCGGAGGCTCCATCGGAATGAGCCTACATGACGAATGGGGTGCCCAGATTTTCCTAGCGTGGGACCGCCTTTCCTTCACGGCTCCACCGCTGTCACTTGATCCAATTTTCCGAAGAACTCTTTGGCAACCCATGCTGATCATCAACCTCGGTGGTCTCTAGAATATTCGCCGTCCCTCTTCTTCCTCTCCTTCTTCTTCCTCCACATTCGTTGCTCTTGGAAAAAATGAACAAGGACGGCCTCCCTTCAGAAAGGCTACCCCATCCACTCGCGATACCCACGAAGGAGTACGACTTTGCTCTGCAACCGCCTGCCAGAGTCACGACACCACCCACTGAACAGACTCAACAGTATGATTCGGATACCACCGCGACCAACTCGTCGGATGAGTTCGACGAGGAGGACGAAGACGAAGAAAAGGAGGACCCCGCTGAACTCGTCAAGGCGAGGCGCATTAGATGGCTTTGGCTGTCATTCATGAAGTTGTCGCGCCCCCTTCGAGTCCTGTTGGTTGGGTCAATTGGCGTTGCTATCCTCATCACTCCGTTACTTGTCGTGAACATCCGCTTCAGAGAAAATCCGGTTCGGTTACAGGTGCATGTGTGGTCGCTGTGGTTCACTATCATTTGGTCGGCTGCATGTGCTACAACGTTGGTAGTGGATGCTATTCCTTATATCGTATTGCTGGTCATACGACTGTTTGGAGGGCAAGTAGAACGACTGAAGTCACAGGTAGAGGTACGTGACCATCGAGGATTGGAGTGTAGACGACTGCTGACGTACTATGTTATTAGTTGACTATGGCAGTAACGGCGTGGATAAAATTGGTGTTGGATATTGCATGGGCCTGGATCAGTCTTTCGGTTATTCGTGCCGTTTATCACCCCCCTGGTTCATACTGGATTATTATCAACAGGGTCATGCAGGTAAGACCTTGTCCTTAGTAAACTACAGGCAGCTACTTGGTACTGACAGTGGACTATGAACAAAGGCTATGTTCGCCGCTGGTGTGATTCTGCTCGTGGAAAAACTATTTTTACAATTCGTCGCCATCAATTTCCACGAAAAAGCTCTCGCTGATCGGCTTGCTGAAAATCGGTTGGGCCTTAAAGCGCTGGATCGATTATCAAATGCACCTGTCTTCCCGGCACGAAAATCTCCAAACGTACGGCGCGGGCATAAGAGTCCTGGCTCCTCTGCATCGCTTGACGCGCTTGCGACACTGAACCGCACCCAAAATGATAGTGAGGAGGGATCACCAATTTCCACCGAAAAGAAAGGCTCTCCCAGCGGTGCAAAGATGCACATGCGTGCACGGCATCCTGACAGACAAAAGAAAAGGAAGGCTATGACTAGTGTAATTGTCGACCAAGTCGGTGGTGCTATTGGTCAATTCGCCCTCAAGAACTCTAGATTCAATCGGGAAGGCCGGATTGGTGGCCTGTATTCTGCTAAGAGGCTTGCTCGCAAACTGTTTAGTACACTGAGCGATTCATACCCGCCACGGGCACACCTGACAGTGGAAGGTATGTCAAGGTCTCCAATCGATCCTTGGAGAGCTTGTTGCTGATATATGATTCTCAGACTTTGAACCCTATTTCCGTACCACTGCTGAGGCTGTAGGTCTTCTTAGATTATACAGATATGCATTTTCTGACTTGTTGTCAGCATGAGGTTTTTGCGCTGTTTGACAAGGATGGTAACGGTGATATCACCAAACGCGAAATGCGGGAAGCCGTTCAAAGGATATATCGGGAACGCAAAGCTTTGATCGCAAGCTTGAAGGTCAGTAAAGTAGCTCCACTAGGCTCTACTCCGCGATTCACAGAATGACAGGATGTCAGCTCTATTGTGGCGAAACTTGACGCAGTATTGATATGCTTGGGACTTGTTATCATAATCTTCGTCTGTTTGCTCATCTTCAATCGTTCCAATACGCTTGCCTCTCTCGTCCCTCTTGCTACGATTATTCTTGGCTTCTCGTTTATTTTCGGCAACTCGGCACAGACATTGTTTGAATCCGTATGTGAAGCTTTTTCTCATCGGCCATGCAAATACTGAATGAATTCTCAGCTCATCTTTATCTTCTCTACACACGTATTTGACGTTGGGGATCTCGTGATGATCGACGATCAGGTTTGTCCATCCTTAGCACCTTCCCAATGCTTTACTCACTCGGATCCAGGTGCTCTTTGTCAAGGAGTTTGGTCTTTTTTCTACGACGTTCCGGCGTGTAGACGGACAGGAAATCATCGCCCCAAATGCCCTCCTAGCCAGTGCGAAGTTGGTACATAACCTCCGTCGTAGCAAGTCCATGTAGGTATCAACTTTCTTCCCTTTGTTCAAACACTTAATATGGCTGTAGGTGGGAGACAACAACACTGACAGTCTCGTACAACACGCCCATCGAGGTCATCGAGCAACTACGTGTCAAAATCAACGAATATATCACCACAAACCACCGTGATTGGTCTGGGTTCGCGCTCAACATTGACAGAATGGAATTCCAGAATGCATTGCATTTGATTGTTGCTATTGAACGTAAGTTAACCATACTCAATTCTCACAGATTGACTCAGTTCTTTATCTTCTCCTTAGACCGGCCAAACTGGCAGGACTGGGGTGGTAGATGGGCTCGCAGAACAGCGTTTATGCGCAACCTGAAAATTATTCTGGAAGAGCTTGACATCAATTACACCATGCCCATACAACCCGTCCTTCTGCCTACGTCAGGTCCTCCCCCCCATTCCCTGACTCAGTTGCAGCCCCCGCCTTCGGGTTCTCACCAAGGCTCCGCAAGCGCGGACCTGGGAAATGCAGGAGGATTTCAACCGAGCGATATCAGCCTTGCACCCGGAAAATCATTCCAAAGTGGCATACCTTCTTTCAGATGAGCACTAATGATGACCTATCTAGTTGATATGCTACTAGTTTTTTTATTTGTAGAATTAGACTTTTGCTACATATCATCATCCTTTTTTTACGTGGACCTTAGCTGTTACTCCCAATGTATCATGGCAAAATGCGGTCGAAACAAAACAGACGCCACGCTGATGATATCACCCTGTATGCGTGTGCCTGAACTGATTGACTGGCATGCAACAAACAACTCCAACCCGAAAGACACTCTCCTCTGCTCTCGAGGACATCCAGGCTCACAATGGCATCCCAGCCCACAAGAACCATCCATTTGCTTCAGAGAGCGAAGATTCCTATGTCTATCTTCAACAAATCGCGCAAGCTGCCGACCAGGTTTCAAATTCACTGGAGACATATCTCTCACTTCCATGGGCTCAACCCAAGTTGATTTCTCTTCTGCGTCAGCAATCCAGTTTGACGAGTACTATCCGAGCTGTTAGGCTTCTCCTTCGTCAGTCTCATTCTTGCTCGCTCACTTATTGCCTTGTAGTCAGAAAAAAGGACCAAAGAATTTCTTGACGCGCTGCAAGACCGTGCTGGGACCATTTATAGCGAAGATATTCCACTAGAACCGACAGCTGTAGCCAACTTTTGCATATCAAGACTGGAAGCATGGGGTGTTAAAGCCGGTATGGAATCATTTAAGGACGATGGTCGGGGAGGCAATGTCACTGTTATGCTGGGCGGAAAGGTTCTCGTGGTGGACGTGGACTTCTCGATTAGCAGGGAGAATCCGGCAAGACCTCGCGCGCGTGTCGCAAGCGTCAAGACATCCTATGCGGCTTCAGACGATGTATCCGGGACTTCATCGAATACCAAAGGCTCGATCTCGCTCGATACTTTTCTGGCGGAGAGTATACAGAATTACTGCGATGAAGTCCAGAAACTAGAGCACGAACGCGATGCTGTACGAGCAGCGAAACTTGCTTTAAACGTCCTACAACAGCTGCGGTATCTTGTGATGTTGGACAGGTTGGCCGAGAAGAAGGACGGTGCCCGCATCGCATGGTTTGTGGACACTGATGAGCTGTGCCCTAAAGTTGAGGCATTCGCTAAATTGGAGGCAGAGGTGGTCGCGTCGTGAGTTATTCTCCATTACTCTAACTATATTTTCTCATTTAGCTATAGGGCATTGTCAGTGGCTGCTGCCCCTTTGGATATATTCCTCCTGCGTTCACATGCGCTCCCTCTCCCTTACCTCTCTTCGCCCAGTATCACATTCCTTGTCTACACCTCGCCTCTTGCCTACTTATCCTGCCTTCACAACATCACAGAACCGCTGAACAGGTTACCAAATCTGCCCTATATCGACATCCCCTTGAACCATCTTCGTTCCCGGCTTCCTGAGATCTCAAAGGGTGTAACCACTGCCACGCTGTCTGTCACGTCCCTTACCTCCCCACCACTTTTCACCTCCGCAGAACTCCTGCCTGGCATTGCCAGCCGTCCCACGTTTTCATTTTGTCCTCAAGGAGCTGACATCAACCATGTATTTCCTCGCAATGGGTCCTCCATGGAAGTCAGCCTCGATAACACATATCATGTTTGGACGTTGGACTTCACTAACGGTGGAAAACGTCCGGGAGTCGTTATGAGCCAGAGTCAAATGAGAGATATCGAGCTGCTAATCACTCCGTTGGGGGGACTGCATACGGACTTGGACGATGTCAACATTATATCGTTCAATGCGAACAGCTGGGTTGATTTATTGGTGAGAGCCTTCACATCGTCCGTCTGACTGGAATTTGATACCTTGATAGCTGAACCCAGGAACATCTGTCAGACATGAGCGCTATACGACACTATACGTGAGTCTCTAAACTTTCAATAATGGATCTTGAGCTAATGAGCAAACAGACTTCTCCAGGCGGTCTCCATCCTCCCCTCCAACTTCGTTTAACGCCACCTGACGAGCCCGGTTTCATTCTCGAAAGAGTTCCGGTGCGCAATATTCAAGAAGTTTGGGGCATTCTAGAGGTCAGTGATGGATCGACCAAACCACAAAGACTCTTCAGTAACCTGATTCTTGCTTTGGAATGACAGATCGTGCGCGAACAGAGTTGGTTGAATGAAACGCTTCTCGCGTGTCAGTGGGTGCCAGAAGGAATGAAACATGATGAAACCTTGGGCATGGAGGATTTGGAAGTGACAGACGACGAGTTACAAGCCGTGCTTGCAGGTGACTACAGGTCCCAACTCCCCGGTTGCACTTTCCCTGAACCCTTCTCACTTAGGCACGAACGTCCCTCAGAAGATCCCCGTCAATGTCTCACTCAACCCTTCGAATGAGACAGATAATCTCTTTGGCCCGTCCAATCTTGACACAACACCACGACGACCAAAGATAGTGATGAGATCTCCTGAGAGACCTCCGATAACTGGCCTTGTCGAGATTTCCGTGTCACTTGATGAAACCCGACCAAGAGGTGTTGCGGTTGAAGTGCAGGGGGCAATGGGATTAGACATGAGCATAGATGTACTTGAGGAGATCTGTCGTAGAGGGGGTACATTTGGGCTTCCGGGTAGAATTTGGGCAAATTCCCAAGGACATTCACTGTAAAATCGCCCCAATATGTCCTGTTACTTGACTCGCACTGAACATCTCGCAACGTATTAGACGTAAGAGGCTCAACGGTTGTTGTAGTATCGTTGAAATTATGAGATGGCCACTCCTACATAAGTTCATGGACCGTAATCGGCTGTGCGGGCTTGCAAGTAAACCGGCCGTGGCTACTACAAGAACGACAGAGCCTTCAAAAAACATGGTACGCTCGTGGGCATAAAGATCGACTGCGGAAGGATTGAAACGGAGTATTTCCCGAGCGTATTTGGCTGTTCCCCTAGGTCTCTTGGATCCGCTGGTGGTTACTCTCACAAAATATGCGCACACACCAAGATTATGGCTACTGTTACATCGATATATCAGTATCTCTCCAGTGAATTCTGTGTGACCCCGTCGTTCCAATAGCCCTAATAGTACTCATGCCGCACTAGTGTTGACCATTGCCCATGCCGTTTCCGCATCTGTGCCACGCAGCCTCTTCATTGCAAACCCCAAGACTTGATAGCAATACGGCTTGACTCCCACCACAACCGTCTGCAGAACCTCGTCGAAAGCATGTTCAACTTCAGCGGTGAAATTCCGCACTAAGAATTCAGTTTCCATCTTGATGAGTTCGGGATATCTACGCGAAGAAGTTAGAAGGCACAGAAAGATTGGAAATGGTTTAATACGTACTTAGATGTGAAGGGGCAGAATAACTCCGTGACAATGTTCTCTTTCGTGAGACTTTGCTTGATCCCTTCTTTCGCCCGTCCCCGAAGCACTGGTATATTCGCCTGTGCGACTCCAAACGTCAAGTATCGAAGAGATCAGTTATCTTTATCGCACTCACAAAATCTGCAAACCGGTACATGGATTTGGGCGAACACCGAATAGGACCTAGATCCTCCTGAGAACTATTTGGTTCCTTTGCATCCCTAGCCGACTTCAAGGGACTAAACTCGATGTCATTGGTGTAGGTATACATGATATATGCCTGCAAGCTAGTGTACGGATTTAGGATGCCGTCAAGGATGGCTTCGAAAGTCTACTCACGTCTTGTAGGCAGTGCCATTGATCGCAAATGCCCGGCCGTTTATTCTGGCGGCGTGAGGAGTCGTTGAACTTTGGGTCAAAGAAGCAAGTGCATTGTCTCTAACAGGGGACAGTTAGAGTGATCAGGTAAGGATTAGAAGGAAAATATGCCCACCCTTCTGTATTGTCGTCAGAAGATGGAGACGGTCTCTTTGGCCGGGTTGCGGCTTTTCCGTCCTCATTTTCCTCTCCATCGGATACGGACTCCAAGTCGCTATCAGAGTCGTAGCCATACCCACTACTTGATAGCGTTTGTATGACTTCGACATCTTCGCTATAAAGGTCGCAAGGGACTCCGCCCTTAAAATCATTCTCCAAGAGCACTGGGACTATATGGTCGATGAAAGGTGTAAACTTGTGTGGAAACCGATACTTACAGTCTTTAAAGTAGGAACACGAGGAAGCGAGAAGGTCGGAGTTCCCAAAGAGCGGCCTGGGACGTCTAGCCCGACCACCAGACTTAGCAGAATAGAGATAGATTTTGGTATCCGCAAACGAAGGCTGAACAAGCGATGTCCGCAGCGCTCTAACAGCAGTTTCCATACCACCACCGAACACACTCTGCAGCTGCACGGGTGGTGGGTCAAAAGTGGGGAAACAAAGACCATCGTTGGCATTGAAAGTAACCTTTATTTTGAGCTGGACGAGAGACCCCTCAACAGGCTGGAGCGGATGATTGTGAATCAAGATCCTTTTTTTTCTCATCGCAACTCCAGGTATTAATGGGATAACCTGCCGGGATGTTACGATTGTCAGTTCAATCGAAAACTCCTGAAGTCGCATCCCACAGCACAGGTGAGGGTCAAACCACAGGGACAAGGAGAACCCTCTAAGCTGGGTCCAGGTCGCCTCGTATCGGAACCGCCAACCGAACCCACATACAGGGGAATCGGCCGAAGAGTCGGGGATCCCGAGCTCCAGGAAGCTGGTAACTTGAGGTGGATTCCCATCCCATTGGTCTTCGCGAGTTTTCTGCATGGTGTACTTTCTTGGGAGGTCGTCATCTTGTGGCTCGAGCCTCAATATATAGACCTCCTACTCTCTAGAGAAGTGTAGCTGCGGAATTGATACTCTTCACTGCCATCAGACCTGGGCAGCCTTCACGAGGCGAACACGTTGCAGGGGTCAACTAAGACTGGGTCATGGGTCTTCGAGTTTGGCTTTTTGTTACTGAAAGCCGAGTGGTTCTGAGGTTATTAAGGACAATTCGATAATGCAAGGCATGGAATACACACGTCGGGATGATCCAGCCTACTTCCGGAAACGGGTCCTAATTCCATGTTCACGACCCGGTGATAGTAGACTGGAGGCCAGAGAACGGCCAAAAATCAGGGTTGTGAGGAGAAGGAGGGGAACGCAAGCGAATCATTCGTCACACATCCGTTCTCTCCTCATTGGCGCGAGATAAGAGATCGCGCCGGCGAGTATCGATGCAGTACATGAACCTCTTTATATGAGAGAACCGCCAGAAGCTGCTATCATCCCACCACGTCTTTAAGGAAATGATTCAACTCATGAAGTATCGATCCAATCTATGAAATCGCATTGTCCAACTGATTTCACTTGCTGCCGCGCCATCATTGTAAAAGGCTAATACATACCCAGCCTCTTCTTTCTCAAGGGTTTAGCCACAGGTCTTTCTGGCGCCGGCGCTGGTAGGGAAACGGGTGCTGGTGATGGGGTAACGGGTATTGCTGGGGAATCGGGTGCTGGTGGTAGGGTAACGGGTATTGCTGGGGAATCGGGTGCAGCTTTTGGGCTATCTTCGACCTCTTCGCAAATATCCAGTCCGTCCAAGGCGGCCCATGCAGCCTTCGGCCGTTCCCCGCGCATTCTTCTTATCGCGAAAGCAAGTACACGATAGCAGTGCGGTTTTGCCCCGAGAATAATGAGCTGAAGAATTTCGTCAAATTCCCGGGCGAGTTTTGGAGACATATTGTCAACCAGGAATTCAACCTCCATCTCAATTAACTCTTGGTGTCTATACAGCGCATTAACCACGAATTCGAATGTGAGAACATTGGACTTACTTGGCCGTCAACGAGGAAAATAGTTCTTGGATAATGTTGCCATCCGAGAGCCGGCCTCGTATTGCTTCTCTGGATATCTCCTTCAGTGTCTGCATGCCAGTCTGCATCACGAAATTCGCGGGACCATGAGTTACTCAGATATGAAGGCCAACCAATCAAATGCATACATAGTCAGCAAGACGATACATCGACTTGGGTGAACAGCCAACGCCTTGGAAACCTGCTTGAGGAGCTTGATGTCCTTGAGACTTCAAGGGATTGAAACGAATTTCGTTGGTATATGCATAGAATATCAACGCTTTCCACCTCAATAAACGCATCGTGCGTCAACCAATGAAAATAACAGATTACGTTGAGTCGAACCCCAAGTACTCACGTTTGGTGGGCTGTCCCATTGATAGCGAATGCTCTCCCGCGCGCCCTTGGACACGAGCGTGCTTCACAAAATCATCACCGCAACCCGTCCTGCCTGTGGATCAGCCGTATAGGACTAAACAAGTCTCAACGATACCCACTGCAAGCTAGATTCAGGCATCTTCCCCACAGACACCGATTCATTAACGGTCGAAGTCTGACCTTCCGGGCTTTCCTCTCGGTCTTCTTTGCGGGTGATAAGCGAGGTCTTTGGCTCGGATTCCTCATCGAACAGTGATTCAAGGTCACTGTCCGAGTCGTAATCGTAGAGTTTACCATCAAGCTTGAGCATGGCTTCAGGTGTATCTCTCTCAAGGTCGCAGGCAATTCCGCCTTCAAAATTTGCTTGTGAAACGACTGGATATCTCGAGGATCGAATCAGCGACAGACAACACAAAAATGATACTCACGATCGTGAAGGTAGCTGCTAGCATGGCCTACCGAGGCGGCGTTAGCGAATACAGCACGGGGTCTTCCCGGTCGTCCTTGGATTTTGGCCGAGTAAAGATAGAACTTTGTGTCAACTGCGGAAAATCCATCGAGTGACGATATCAAAGACATGCTGGTGTTTATGGAAGGGGTGGTAGGAAAGGCCAGGTGGTCATCCCAGTGGAATGTTAGAGTGATCTCAAATAATGCTTGCTCTGCCAACCGAAAGGGCTCAGAGTATGATCCAATGGAATGGTCGGCATCCAGAGGCACTGCAGCGTAATGATTCTCGAGTGTTTCACAGCCGCTTCCCTCTCCTTTGAGAGGAAAATTGGCTTTGACGTGAATCGAGACATCCTTCAATTGAATGCCAGAGCAAGATCGAGGTTGAAACAGAATGTCAACCCGCCCCGTGAGTTCCTGAACATGGGGATTCCTCGGCGAGACCTGGTACTTATGTCGTCTCGAGAACTGAAAGCCCCACCCGAAGCCGCAGACAGGCGAGAGATAGGGAGGATTTGAAGTGGCGTCACTCCGCGGAGTATTCGGGTACGAAAGGTAACTTGTGACGCTGGGCGGACTGGTGTTCCAGCGATCGTCCTGGAATTTCTGCATAGTAGTGGGCCCGCGCGACGGATGCTTTGGATAGTGGATCTGAGAGTCGCAGCAAGTGTATCTTTATAAGCGTGAATTCTTCATATCAGCGGATATTGGATAGCGAGAAGTCGCCGAGTTGGCGGTTTGGCATATCGAAGCAGCTTGGCCGAGGTTCTGGAACAAACCCGTCACGCCGGTCATTCTCTACTGCCCATCAAGAAGGGAATCGGGATACGAGACTGAGGACTATAACATTTGGGTATATAAAAGGAAAGAACAGTGATTTACAGCTAGCTGTCACTCGACCAAGTGATACAAAAGATACGAGAGTGGGGACGTCATAGAGCCTTTCCAGGGCTTTGACTACTGGGAACGTCTTCAGCAGGTTCCTCAGGTTCCTCTGTTTGCGCATCTGCGTCAGAAGTGGCTTCTGCCGTGGACGGGGTAGATGCTGCTTCTGGTGGAGCCGGATGCAGCAATTTAGACACGTCCGATATGGCATTATTGGCCTGTGCATATAAAATATGTTCATGAACAGAGCAGTTCAACGAGGCAACGGACAAGAAGACGTTACCATTTCCAGCCCCTTCTGTAAGACAGGCAGGACATGATCGGACACGTGTCGGAGAAGATGGTTGAAAATAGGCCCGATCGTGTCTTGGCCTGCAAGGGCCTGGATTTCGCCTAGTTTAACACGCAGGACATCCAAAACATCCCGCCCTGCCCCATCAAGGTCTGCTCCTCGCGCCCTCACAACTTCTTGTACCTGCCTGAGCGCGTCATTCAAAATAGCGCCGGCCTTGGCTTTGTGAGCCTCGACCACCTTTTCAATCTCATCGAACGCCAAGTCAACGAGAAAACTTGCGCCAGGAATGGCGGCAACAGAATCCTTCGCTACTTGGCGGAGGGCTGCAAGTACGGGTATGGGACCAGCCGGAGGATCAGCACTACCCTTGGGCTGGGTATTTTGCTTGAACCCTCGACTGAGCGCCGAATACCGTCGACAGCGGTCTTGATGCCCGACCAGTGGTAAAACGCGTACCCTGCAGGAGAAGGGGACACCCGTGTTGGAATGTATCTACTCAAATCCTATGCACATACCGCCGACAACCACCGCCGTTGCCCCTCCAGCAAATCCTGAAAGAATGAGGACTATCATGAATCGCCTTGGTTTCCCAATGATGGAAGGACTGCCGAAAGCATTCGTGAAAAATCCTTGTCGTCCAACTCCTGGCTTGGGTCGGCGAAGCGCGGCAGAGTGGATGAAAGCGGATCGCGATAACAGACTCATGGTCTCCAGTGACGTTGCGGTTGTCGCAAGCAGCGCTCGCGAGCGAATAGACCTGTTAGGTTTTATGGCATACGCCGGCGCCGAGCGCTGATTGTGTAGTGCACAAGTGACAGTCCTGGGAGTAAACCAACATTGCTCTTTAGGAGCTCGTCGCGTAGGAGAACACAACAGTTAGTTTCCTTCATGTTTAGATCCATGTCATCGCACTAGAGCGTATAGCGACTCCACTCTCCGTGAGTTTTCAACGAAAACTGAAATGTTCCACACCCAGACCTGTCGCTGAAAACGGTCTGCGAATACGCCTCCAGAGGCAACGATAGTAAGTGGCGCCCCGATGGTGATGCCCGAACGTTCATTGTGTCTCGAATTACGTAGATAACCGTTAGGTTGTGTGCGAGTAGCAGTGAATCAGGCGCTTGTCAGAATGTATGTTCTGCAAATTGCTCAAAATCAGATGGACAGGGCGTCTTGGTGGATCACCATCACAGCAGCCTTAGCAACTGCAGGTGAGATGTGAAAGAGTCTTACACCTACGGATGAAGGTCAGTCAAGCCGTGCCAGAGGTACTCTGGTATCACTACACGCTCTGTCATCGAACGAGGCCCATACCCCGGCGGGCAAGGAAACAAACATTATGGACCGCTGGCCCTGAAATTATTTCGTTGTGCGTGGTAAGATAACCCACTACACTGGTGGATGAGAGTCCATCTATTTCGTTGTGACAATCTTGGAAAGTTCTAGTGCGACATTCAACCACCACATAGATGACGATTGAATTTTTGAATATTGAACGTTGAGTCGCGGAAATAGGGCCACCTACGTTTACGATCACGGTGTATCGGAACCATCATCCAGGGTCGCACACAAGCGAAGTCCCCTCATCGTTTGAAACCATTGATTCCAGCAACCCAACCATCCGAATTTCTACATGGCGGCCTCGTTGAGACGATGGGAAAGATAGCTTGATAGGCAAGCTTCGGTAAAGACATTGATTAATCGGTCCAATCGTGGGCATGGCCTTTTATACGATCTTGTCACGCATTATGGAAGAAACCAGAACATGGGCATTCAACAAATTACAGAACACAGATTCTCTCCATGAAGAACATGTATAGAAGATCTAAGTATGGTTCGAGAAATGACACTGACTGCACCGGTTGAAAAACCATGATACTGACATGGAACATCACCCCTTCATCTTCGTCCTGGTACGCTCGTGGAAAACACCTACTCGAACATACTTTCCACGGCGATGTCCACTCTGATAGATCGTGAATCCTACGAGGTCATGGCGCCACATGTGAGAACATACTTACGGCTCTGGTGGGGCTGCCTTAGCAGGCTTGGACACTCGCGGGTGCAGCCAAGGTTTAACTGGAGGTGCAAGGTTAGAAGCAACTCATTACCCTCTTGTCCAGACGCGCACCTATTTTGGGAGCCCGCCGCAAAGTGTTCCATGCAGAGACTGCACTCTCGTTGTGCAACCTTTTGATGGTGAATGCGAGGGTGCGAAAGCAATATGGCTTCAAACCGCCAACAATTAACTCGAGGGTTTCGTCAAACCTCGCCGAAACTCCTGCTGTAAAGTGCTGAACAAGGAAGTCAGCTTCAATCTCTATGATTTCGTCATATCTAACGCTCGCATGAGATTTTACAGCTGAAAGAGGTTATCGATATTGACGCACTTTGATGTGAAACGTGAGAATAGTTCCTCTACCACGTTTTCCTCTGACAGACTCTTCTTTATCCCTTCCTTGGCGAGGTTCTTGAGGGGGGGAAGATCGATCTAAAATTTATTTAGAACATGTCGGAAAGCCGATCTGGGAAGCAAGCAACGGGTTTACACAGTCGGCGAGGCAATACATAGACTTTGGGGAACACGTTAATTCACTCTCGGTTTGGTCAGACGGTCTGTGAGACTTCAACCTTCTGAAGCTGATTTCATTGGTATACGCATAGAATATGAACGCTTTCCATCTGAAATGACGGGAGTCAGTGATGAGCGATTAAGATCCAACATGCAGGATGAGGTATGCCTCACGTTCGATAAGCGAATCCATTGATTGTGTATGCATGGACACGACAGTGTCCAAATTGCCCAGGCTGACCTGAGCTACCTATCTGGACGTCTTGCGTATTTGGTGTTGGGCTGAAGACATCTGTCAAGAGAGGTTCGGCTTCAATGGCATTGGCCCCTACCCATCTGAGGATATATCAGGCCCCGGACTCCCTGCCCAACTCGCAGCAACGGATTGCGGCCGCTCCATGTTGACCTCTTCACCCACATAGTCAAAATGGTCCTTGTTTTCTTCATCGTCAAAGCAGCTCTTGTTTTCTTCTTTATCATCAAAGCAGCTCTTGTTTTCTTCTTTATCATCAAAGCAGCTCTTGTTTTCTTCTTTATCATCAAAGCAGCTCTTGTT